>VUQP01045554.1:0-18421 GCA_015108555.1 Coptodon rendalli
AAAAAGTTAGCGTTCATCCTCCAGCTTCAATGTGCTAATGTTATGCTAACGTAGCTGTTTTGCTAGCAATCACGTAGCACATCATTATATACCAGCTAGTCCAACTTCAGTAACCCTACAAACGTCACTGCTGTTTAGTTTTCTGTCTTCATTTATGTTGGAAGTGATAGCAGAGCTGTACGTTTGAATTTTTTCAGAAATCCCTCAGTCAGAACATGCTATATCATGTTTAGGTGGAAGCTAGCGAGCTAACCTCCTGCTAACTTCTAACTCTGTTAAATTTAATAAATTCAGTTTTCATGGATGCCTGGATGTTAAACTTAATTGTTACACCTGGTAAAGCAGCAACGCTGATCATTTTATTAAAGATGAAAGAATTTAGACAGTTTTAGCTCTCAGTGATGCTGCAGTGTTTGTTTGACTTTGGGACCTGCAGCAGACGGAGTTTAGGACCCAGATTACTCCGCAAGGCTCCTGACTACGGCAGCCGTAATGCTCCGGCAGTCCATCAAGCGGTGTGACTTCATAGCTTAACCAAAGTCGTACTAAAACATTTTTTGACAGATTTCTGTGCACCGTGTAGCACATAAAATCGGTTCGAGGTCAGTAAGCACAACCACAATTCATACATAAGGCACACTGTCGATTTTTGAGAAAATTAAAGGATTTTAAGTGCGCCTTATAGTTTGTAAAATACGTTATACAGAAAAAAAGAATATATCGCGATATATATCGTTACGCGCATGCTTCAAATTATACCGTGATGTGGATTTTAGGCCATATCGCCCAGCCCTAGAATTCAGTTTAAAGTCTAAATCTAAATATGGAGACTTGATATTTTATGTTTTAGGACTGTCCCTAAAAGACATCTGTCATAAATATCACATGGTTGATAATTCACTGACCTTAGGCTATGAATGTTCCTGGAAAGTTGTTTTTTTTTGGTTTGTGTTTTTTTGCAGTTTATGATGCTTTTAACATAGCAGTGTAATATCTTAAACACAAAATGTATTTAATGGCACTGACAAGTACTAATATGGCCAGCTAACAGGGGGAGCAACATTTAAGCATCTAACTTGTCGTGTATTTCTACACTTCTGCAGTCATGTGGAAGAGTTTTCACAGGACTCTACACATTTCTAAGAACACTATTACTGCTTCCTTATTAATTAAGTAGCACCCAGGTGCTAATGTTCAAATGCATTTTATTACCTCATTATCTTCAGGTGTGAGCACCTCTGTAAAAGCAGGAGTTTTGGCACTTCTCTGTATATAAAAATATTCTAAAGCCAAATGTGAGGCCGTCGTCTGTCCACCAGCTGAAGCTTGGTTTAATCAGATCAAGCAACAGGACAATGATCCCTGCGCACAGCAGCAGATCTGCAAAAGAAATAGAACAGCCAAAGTCCAGACTCAGCCCAGTCTTAGGAGAGCGGCCAACAAACCTCAGTGAACTGAAGCAAAGACGAGTGGATCCTTCTCTGATACTGAGACTGACACTCATACAGAAAATCATTTGCTGCTCATGATAACTGTTGTTCTACAAGATGTCCAATCATGAGGTGTGCTTCATTTTTCTGCACGAGTGCTGTGAATGTTTTTTTTCCACATGACTGCAAGTGCTTACGTTTTCTGTTGCATATTTGACAGTATGTTCAGTGCACACTGCTTATGCACGTGCTCTTCATTGTACCACCAACGTATCTAGATGGCACTCATGTTGGCCTAAAGAATCCCAAACACACATTACTGTTTTTTCATTCAACCTTTTAACATTTCCAGAGTTTTGATGACAGTGTACCGACAGATGAACTGCCTTCTCCTTAGGACAGCTTTGGTAAGTTTTGTTCTCCAGAATAACCAGGTCAGGTGAAAGAACAGCATTCATACAATGTAACCATTGGAGTAGGAAGTAGTAATAGAAATGAAGAGCCTGTCATTGGGCGCTTCTTATTCTGCAAACATGTCTAATCACTTTCTTGTGCCTCAACTTCTTTGATGCTCATATTAAAATATAGTAAATCACCACGAGTGTGGAGCTGAGCGATGTTTCAGAAAGCAGGTGTAACAAACTCTGAGTCTAACTGAACTCTGACGGTGCAGTCAACTCAGTGGAGCTCGATACCAGAATTTCCAGTGGCAACAGACCAAAAACCAGGAGAGCTAAAATATCAATATATGATCGATGAATAGAAAAGAGATTTTATTCAGCCTCGTCAGTCAACTTTTGCACTTGGCTTTTGTGTGTGTTGGTAGGTGAGGCTTTAGGCCTAGATTCTTTTCAAATGAAGTGTTCAGCAGTAACCCGACGGGAGTGTACATGACAGCAACCTTGTGTGGCCCAAACTGAAGGATGTTTTTTTTTCTTTTTCTTTAAAGAATGATTGTTCTGTGATATCAGACATTAATCTTGGTGATCTGCAGCAGCAAAGTTGTTGAGATTCAAACTTTCAAATAAGGCAGCATTTAAAACTGCAGAACTCAGCCAGAGCAGCTTGTTGAACCAGTTTTCAGCAGCAGTTACTTGAAGCAATCATTTTGTCTGTGACACACTGTGGCAGAAATGTTGGATCACTCTTCTTCACAACAAAGCTTCAGTTCATTGAGGTTTGCAGCTGTGTTGAGGTCTGGCCATTGCAACACTGTGATTCTTTTCTTTTTCTGCCGTTCTGTTGGAGGTTTGCTGCTGTGTTTGAATTCTAGTCGAGCTTAAGTTTGGTTGACTCAGTGAGTATAAAGTGTCCAGGTCACGTGGCTGCAAAACAAACCCAAGTCCTCACCCTTCCACCACTGTGACAGTTTGTATGGGGTGTTTGTGATGTAACAGCTCAGAGGCTTTCCCCGTATTCAGTGTTTCTGTAGTTTTAGTGTCATGAACTCTAACTTTACTGAGGCTGAGATGTAGCTCAAACCTTTGCTCTTATAGAGATGTGACGGTGGATTTAGGGTTTCTCAGGTTTGTAAGAGTCCTGTGACGACTTTGTTTTTCACACAGCTGTAGATTCTAGATTTGTATTGTGTGATAGTGAATCTGCAGTGTTGAGTGATTGCTCTCAGTCCCTGCATTGATGACAGATTGATTATGAAAGCAGCCATGTTAAAAGAAACTTTAAATCTTTTAAAAGATATAAAATCTTTATCAACTGTATGAATGAAGAATTAAAACTGTCAGCTGCTTCAGTCACAGAAACTCGGGGCGTGTTGAAGAAAACCTGTCATGGTGCAGGTTAGCTTCACATGCTGCTGCTCTTGTAACTGACTCAGAGCTGAAGTTGGCGTTCTTTCAGAGTTTCTTCATCTCGGAGTTTCCACTAAACCTGCTTTCTGGAACATGGGCAGATACAGATACCTGTCTGTTTGTTCTGAATGAGTTATGATGTTGATGTATGACGTTACCATTGAAAGTAGGAGGAGACAAAAAGCCGTATTTGCTGACTATTGCTTTCTTGCTGCTAACTTCGTTTTAGGAATCCAGCTGTCAAAGCTGTTCTGCTGATAATCCTGCCTGCTGAGCAGCAGCCGGCAGAGTGACTGCCTCTTCTTTTCTTTTTGGACGTTAAATAGAAGATTACTGTAACTGCATATTGTTTTGTGTTGTTTCAGATAGGTTCAGTTCATTTTCTCTGTGTTCATTTTAAGTGCCCAATGCCAGTGTTGTCATTGTTTTGGCTTCTTTGTGTGTTATCGTCCTATCGCTCACTCATACCCTTTGATCTGCTTATTTCATTGTTCCTCTAAAAACAAACAGCCATGAAGCTAAAAGTCTTTGTATGGTAATAGTTGATAAAACATGAGGAGTTTGTTTTGATAAACTGCCAAACAATTGTTTAGATGTTTGAGTCTTTAGTTTATTTGCTCTGGTTTCAGTGGCTGTTGTGAAATGCATGGAGAAAAAAATCTGTATTTGGTGTTAATCCACGAGTTGAAGCAAATTTGTGTTGGCACAATAAATATTAACATTCAGTGCACATGAGTCATGGTTTTGCTTCCCCATTTAATTAGTTCCATTTTGGTGTTTCTGTAACATTTTATTAAAAAGGAACACGTCTTGGAAATGTTTCATCTTTGTCCCAGTAAAACATTTAGATCATTGTCCTCATGGTGTTGGAAACTGTTGCTTTAACATTATGAACATACCCAGTGTTTAAAAACCACTTTTACAAGCTACAGATGGATATCCTTACTTCTTAAAAGTTTATTTTTTATATAGATATCTAGATATAGAATTGGACACTGATTAATATCAATAAGGAGATGTGCAACGAGATGACAAACATGACACAGTTCTGTTGTCACTCATTAACTAGTGGACACCCAGCTGTGCAGGGATATCAAACTAATTTTACATTGTAGCCACATGCAGAGGGTGGGACAGGTGAAACTACATGATACACCTGTAAAGTTACAGAAAAGGTTTTGTTACTTCATTGCTCACACTGTCCTGTAATTATACATTTAGAATGTAAAGTTTCCAGGAATTCACAGAAAATGTCCTTGTTTCGGTGTGGTACGGATGGCAGTGGGGCCTTTTATCGATAGGAAAAGCTGTAAGACACATGAAAAGACAGAAGTTCAAACTCTATACAGTCCTTCATATTTCTAAAGCTCTCCAGTGGGTTGAATTGGAGTCTTTGCTAGGGCAGTTTTGGCCCTCGGGCCTTATGTTTGACACCTTGTTGCTTGTCAGTTTTCTCCTTTCTCCCATTGAGAGAACACCCGGAGCAAGCTTCATAACTGAGACAGGTTTAATTCACTGCCTGTTACTTATGGTTTGTTTCTGTCATCGCTACAGGTCTTGTTGCCTTAGTGTTTTAATTTGTGGACTCGCTTTAAAGATTGAATTTTACAGCCTTACTGCCAGAACCTCATCAATGAAGTGTTTTTAAAAAAATGAGTGCTAAACATTTGTAAAGAAACCAGATTTATTGGATTTCTGTTGTGTATAAATGAAGTGTATAAAAGTTACTTAGCACTGACCAAGGAAAGAACTGTACGGTGGCTTATGGCCAATGGGATATTTAAAGCAGCTTTTTAGTGTTTACAATGTTCATTGAAAGATGTGCTTGAAGTTACGGGATGCCTTTTACATGCTAGCTTGTCTAATAATCTTTATCACATAAGTAATTCTATAATCATCTTTTTCTATTCTATAACTTAAGATAGTCATCATAGGCCGCATTACATAATCACACAGCAATCATAGAGTACCTTGTCTTTGCTCAAAGGTCCAAAGAGGTACAGAAACATTTGGATTTATTTACACTAAAAGATAAAAACTGATTACAAAGATTTGTTCAAGAAATTGCAGCTAATAGTAAAGATGTCACCAACAGTGAGAAGAAAGTTTCAAGCTGCTCGTATGCAACATTCAGGCCTCCTGAAACAAACACTACGCTGAGTGCTTGATCCATCCAGAAAAAATAAATCCATCCTTTGATGAGGTAGAGATTAGATTTCCATCTGATTACTGCTTTAAAAATATTATTTCCAGTTTTTAAAAATGTGCTTAAAAAATGCCAAGTAGGCCTGACTTGACATTTTAAACCCATGGCACTGACTCCTGCGTACAAGGTGAATGTGAGAGGCTACAGTATAAGAGGCACAGAGCTGGTTCAGATGGCGGACTGAAGCAAGTTGACATTAGTTCCTGGGATGAGGTTTTCATCTTCTCCATCGATCAGAGGGTCCCACTGGTTAAAGTTCTTCTCCAGGCCTGCAAGATTTTTGCACAGAGGAAAGGAGGAAAAAGCAGAGCATTACTTCATGCAGAGAGTTCAGTCGATCTCTGCTGCAGACCAACAGCCAACTCCTCACAGCTCAGCTGATACCGCTGTATACATCTTCCTATTAATCCTATAAAAACGGCTTTAATGTGCCCACAGCTGAAGTGTGTTCCTGCATTATATGATTAAATCTGATGAACGACTAGCAGGAGTTCTTACCCAGATGGCGTTGCAGAAACGCTAGTGTTGCTTTATTGCACAGGTCTATGGCGAGCTCTGGGTCGATCTCTCCTTTGAGTTTCATCAGCTTCCCGATCCAGTTGCCTGTGAGAAAGGTGAAGTCTGGGAAACTCTGGTGGACTGTACCTCTGAAAGAATGCAGGTGAAGAAGAGACGTCATCACAAAATCAGCCCAAATTACCCCCAAAGTCTCTAAATGAAAGTGCAGCAGACCAGTAGTGGTACCTGATGGTGATCATTTTCCTCTGTATGACGGCCGAGTCGAGCTTCTTCATGCGGCTGATGTTTCCTGCCCACTGGAACTTCTCTGAGTTGATGAAAAAGATTGGCTGCTTCACCCGAGGAAAGATCTCATCGTCTAAAGGAGTCATCCAGGAGTCTAGCGCTACTCCACACCTGTTTGTACGATAGCAGGCCAGGTTATTACTTTCAATAATCTGGGTCTGTTACTGCTGCCTATAGCACATGTTTCTAATTTATACTAAGCAAAGTGAAATGCCCTCATGCACACAGCTCTATCCCTGCAGACATTATGGACAATAAGAGAGCAGTTACAAGAAGTGATAAAAGACTGGAAACCAAAACATACTTGAATTTAACCTCTTTGCACAGAGCCTCTATGACTGTTGCTCCTCCAAAAGAATGCCCCATCACTGCTATCCTGCACAGGTCCATGGAGTTCTGTTACCAAGAACATGAGAGAGAATTAAAAAATCAGCACAAATGACATTGTACTCCACTGTGTTTCACATTTTTCCTGATGACAGATTAAAGTCTGCTGATGTTCTTTATGCAAAACAGCATTTCATGAACTTTGGACTGCAGCTGATAAGCTGAGGCTAACACAGGTTTTTCCTCAGTGCACTTTCAAAAGTCATCTGAAACTAGTTGATATGTCATTTTATTGTTTATACACACACGGCAGCACAAAAAGTAAGAACTTTGTGTTTGATGCTTCCTGGCAATAATCTTCTACAGCTGCAAAGTATATTTGGTGCCACGTTTGTAAGGAAAATGCATTTGTGCGTTGAGCAGCAGAGTTGAGTATGCGGGCCAATGCCAAACAGCTTACTCTGTGTCGACTCTTGTGTGGTGTTGGATGGGATGAGCGAAGTATGAAGAAACAAGACATATTGGCAGTTTAACAGCGTTTTTCACAAGTCAGCCAACGAAACCAAAAGTAGTGGTTGAAGAATGGGATGCTATACCACAGCATTGCATGACCAGCACGAGGAGCAGGTGCCATGCTGTTGTGGCCGTGTATGGTTCTTCCACATGCTGCTGTTATGACTCTTATGTCTTCAGAGTTCAATAGTTCAATAAATGACCCCAAATAGAAGTCTAAGAAGATGTGGCACCATTAAAGGGGAAATAAATGAGCCTGGTTTAAGACTTATTGCCAAGAAGCATCGTTACAATCAAGTCAACAGTCAACTAAATAAAACTTTTGGTGCCAGGCTTATATATAAAAAATGTGCTGGTAAATGAACTTTGGAAGCTCGAGACTTTGCGGAGAGTTGCAATAACCACAAAGATAGAACACTGCTAGTCTTCTAAGCATCACACAGCTGACTAAACTGACCAAAAACCCTCAACAATTCAGCTGTGACATCATCAATCACATCTTAGCAATGAGTGACCTTTGTGAGACGCACCCTGAAACAGAGATGTTCCAAATGTACAAGTTGACTTTTTGTGAACTAAGAAATGATTAAGAAATTGAGCAAGTGCTGGCATTGTGAAGTGGGCGTGCCCTACGTTAAGGATGTGCCCTACAGGAAGCAGTTCACTCATCAACCATTCATCGCTTTGGAGCTGATGTTTGTTGCAGACACTCTGTGCTGTACATGTTTGGCACCTGCCCCATATGTCAATCAGCATCATGTTTGCAGTACTTCACCTCAAAGCTTAGAAAAGTTGAGTGCTGGGGTTTGCCTACATCGCTTTGTCAGTGGTTTCTTCACCCAGCTTGAAGTTGCACCACTCTCTGTGGTCTCTGGTCAAAACCTTGCCGTTGCTTCCTGATCTACTCTTTAAACTTTTCTCAGTTTCAAGTTGAGCGATCAAAGCAGTGAAGAATACCCCTGACTGACACACGACAGGAGTATAAATAGATTGGAAGTTGCCTAGGTAACCAGAGGCTGGAATGTCTGCTTGCTACGACGGGGGTCCACACAGGATCGCTCAGAGCACCGCTTTGTTGCCAACGGCTGGTTGCTAGGTTAACCCTTTAATGTAGGTACCACTCTGTCATGTGTCAGTAACCAGCACACTTTGCTCTCACAGGTAACGGCATCAGCTGTTCACCTCGAAGGTGAGAAGAGTTCAACTTTAGCTTTAAACACTGTAAAGCTAAAAGGCTACAACTGTTGCCTTTTAGCTTTGATCAAACTTCAAAGAGACTTCTAACACACACCCACAAACTGAGTTTCCTGCAGTCTTGTGACACTTGCCAACTTGCCCCATGCTCGTGTTACAACTACTTTCTGCATCTTGTGACACATTTCCATGATTGTGTTTGCTACCACACACACTGCATGACATGCATGCAGGACAGACAGCTGTCCTGCATGCATGTCACAGGCAGAGGTAACCAAAAGCTTACCTCCAGCGTTGACCAGTCAAACTGCGTCTCCAGAACATTTTGCACTGAGATTCCTGAGTTGATTTCAGTGAGTTTATCCAGAGCCAGAATGCATTCATCTGCTCTTTGTTTCACCTGAAAGATGAAACAAATGAATTCATTCTGTTTCTTTAAGTGCCATTAATATTTACCTTTACATTCACGGCATCTGTACAGATATGACAAACAAAACCATCTTTTTTTCCCCCTACTATGGGATTTATATACTCCCGGTCTCCCTAAACTTTTGTTTATGGTTAGCAGCCAATCAGAGGGAGCTTCTCTTAAAGGGAGGGGACAGGAAGCTGTAGTGGAGCTGAGCTGCTGCACTTGGACCCAGTACAAGATAAACCAGGATTGTGTTGAACTGTGAGTTTTGCAAAGCTACTCTGATGAACAGAAAAAAAAAAGAAATATCCCTCGCCTTAATCGTAGATTTAAAAAGCCAACTGCTATCTGCAGTCCCTGATTCCTTTCAGCTTTAAGATAAATGGAACGTGACCACATGCTTGCCGTTTAATGTAACGTGCCCAGATGAAAACAGAAGAATGTCAGCTAGAACAAACAAGGATGTGGTTTGATTTTAACATCAGTGCCAAGCTGCCTGCGAGCAAGAGGGTATGTTGTTATGCAATCAAGAGACTGTGAATATAAAACCCACAGAGGGAGTCTGTGGGTAATCTCTGCGAAAACATACTTGTTTGTTTCTGAGGGGGAATTCGCTCTCTCCGTGCCGCAGAGCTCTGTAGTACATCCACTCCTTTACCAAGTTCTGTTGGGTGGCACCAGATGATTTTGTCAAACTTGCATTTGACCTTTCTGACTCTGGCTTCTCACAAAAATAATACGTAGCTGACGCTGACTGGTCTCTGTGGGAGAAAAATAAAACCATAACCTGTAGTTCCAGCCCCAGGAACAGATATTACTTCCTTCATGTTACTTGGAACAATTAGGGTTTAGACACATGCAGAGAACACATCCTGTTTGAGGCAGCGTGTGGCCCTCTCTCTGTAAGAAGCAAAGTCACTCTCATGTTGTTGCTCTCACACTGCAGCCATGTGCTCTGTCTGCGGCTTTGTCAGCATGTCGCCGGCTGCTAAAATTCAGCAAAATAACACTTCCATCACCGTAAGCGACAGGCCAGCTGTGGCCATTATGTTCATCTCCATATGGTCCCCCTTGTCTGCATACTGAAAAGAATTGTGATGAGCTGGTTTGTACCATTGTCTGCACACCCTTTCCACTCCTACTCCACACATAAACAGACGGCCGAGCAAACAATAGCAGAGGACAAACGTTCAGCTACAATTTCCTCCAAATGAAGATGACAAAGAACACAGATTTCAAACTCATTTTACATCGTGGGCCACATACGACCCACTCTGATCTTAAGTGGGGGGACCACTTAAGATCAGAAACTCCAATTTCTGTCATTGTAAAGCTGTTGAAACACACAATTAATCCCTGAGATATCTTCATATGAGGAAAAGAAGTGCAATTGCAACAATTTGTCTCAGTTTTATGATACATGTGTAAAATAGGAGAAACAGTGTTGCTAGCTCATTGTGCACACTGTCATGCATTTAGAATAATATACTTTTTTTAAATAGTAAAAACATCTATAGTAGATCCTTGAAAAATGGGAACTTTTCTGTCATTTAATTTTTTGTATCTATTAGTAACTATCTGGTGTAGCATGGACGCAATGGTCTGTAAAACTTTAAATACAGTTAAAAATTCCAAATCCATAGAGATGAGAGGAGAGATAGCCTTTATTTGTCAGTTGCAGTTGCCCACAACCGAGATGACAGACCTTGCCGACCATACATACACAACATCACATTGGGGAGACAGCCTTCCAGTGGGCCCGACTGGACTGTCTGCCTGGCCTCTTCTGGCCCCTGGGCCCTATGTTTGACAACCCTGCTATAGAACAGTTGGTGTTTAATGGAATGAAAATTACATGTGAACTAAATTGGAAAATTACCTGTGTTCCACTGATGCCACGATGAAGCCCTGAGAGGCCATTTCTGCACATATCGCTGAATACAAGGTCCTGAGAAACAATCACAGGAGCCACAGTGTGAGCAGAACTTGTAACGGGTTATTGCTGCAGGAGTGATGAAATAAGAAAACAAATGCATTGTGTGTGTACCTAAAGGCTCCCAAGCCGTGGGAGAAGATGATCACGGGACATTTTTCATTCGATTTAAATGGAGCATCCAAATAGGCTGGGATCTTGAAGGACCCTGAAATAGATAAAAATGAGGAACATTCACTTTGGCTACTTTTTTAAACCACATTAGAAACTGAAAGAAACCAGCTTTCTATTTTATTTTATTTTATTTTTTTAGTGACTAAAGTCATATATTATTGCTTTCCTGACCAAATAAATTTGACTTTTACACCACAGAGAAATAGACTGTCAGGATGGAGGGGGGTGCAAATTCATTAATAAGTGTGCAAGCATACAAGACTTAAGAAAAAAATAGTCAATTTTATGCCATGAAATCATTAGAAATACTGGATTTTCCTGATTTATTCACCAAAGAGGTAGTTGAAGATCCTTTCACTGAGGGCCCTGTTCATTTTCATGAAGTCAGCCAAACCGTTAAAGTACTCCTTGCATGGGACCCAGTCAGGCTTCTCGGCACTTTCCGTCTCCTGACAGGGATAGTACAGCCGGAAGAAGGTGCCCTGTTGGCGAGACAGACAGCTAGTTCAAGCAACTCAGCAGAAGGCCATTTGCTCCCGTGATGTCAGCTTTCCATAATACCTGTGGGTACCCAGCCCAGCATCTGCAGCACACTCAAGAATGTCAAATACAAATATGTGACCTCAGCTGTTACATGTCAGCATGAACAAAGGTTTTCTTTTGCTTGTACCTCTGCAGTGTGGTCCATCATGAAGTCAGTGCAGCCCACAGCGTTTGGGCCGTTGCCTGGAGGGATCCCAAGGTGATTACTGCAGCTGCTCCCCATAGTGAAGAAACTGAGCGCGGACCTCCTTTGGTCTGGCAAACAGAAACACACACACCTGTACATCAGTACTGCTGCGCTATAAAAGGGAAAGATAACGCGACTAAAAATCGGATTTTTTCTGCACGGATGCTACTGACTGCAGTGAATAAATGTGTATATGCAGACTGTATCATTATATATGCTTGACATTCATTTACATCATTAGTAGTATTGTAGCTTTTTATTAAGTAGTTTATTAGTATGAAATGAAAGGCAAACACGTCTTCACTGTAACCAGCCGAATGCGAGACCGAGTCGCGAAGTTTACGCCTTGATCTAACCACAGAGCCCCACACAATCGCACACTTGACTCATTTAACTAAACGGGTCAAAGTGTTTGTGCTGTCAGTTAAAACAAAACCCAAAACGTGGCGTGTTAACTCCTACCTGTCCGCGCCCACGCGTTAAATCTCTTGACTCCTAACTGAAGAAACCCTCCATAAGAAAACATCGACTAAAGCACTTTCGACAGCGACCTAACCAAACGTTCTCTATCCCCACTTTAGCTGCCGGTAACACTCGTTAAATAAAACAAAAGGCCTACCGGAGATACAGAAGTGCGAGCGCTGCCCGCTGTTTCTACATCAGTTTCGCAATATTACCGTGGACTGACAGAGCAATCGCAGGATAAATGTACTACTTTGGGAGTGGTTAATGTTTTTGTCAGCTAGCCGCTGCTAGCATAGGAGGGGGCTAAACCAGAGTAGTGGATGAACGGTGTTGACTCACTGTGGCAGTCCTGCCTTTGCCAGCCTAATGGCGTCCCCCAACTGAAACCTTAATGACCTACATGTCATATTATTTAACAGTTGGCAATCATGTTTCTATCATTACTCTAATTACGGCATTGATGGCTCTAAATATAAACTCAACCAAGGCGTTTGAAATTGTGTCAACTGCTCTGTACACGGCTCTGGTTCATCGCAGCGACTCTCGCTGACAGCTCTGGAATCAGCGCGCACGTGCACTTGTTTACAACAATCATCGACGCTTTAATTAATATTTTCATTAATATCGTGTGAGCCAAAGCGCTGTTACCAAAGCAGCTGCGTATAAGCGCTGGCTCCTCAGTAAAAATGGCACTTTTAAAGTGTCTGTACTTTTGATATGACTCCACGTCTGTTGGGGGCAGTAGAGGGCAGCCGAGCGGGAAACAAAGCGAGAAGGGAGCAGAAAAGCAGTGGAGAACGATGCTGCGTTAGCAAAGCTAACTGTTTTCAACTCATTTATCAGCAACTCCTTGTGTTAAAGATGAAATTGGTGAGTAAAAAGCAGATCGGTGAAGAGAACAATTAATGTAGAAATCGTCGAAAATGATTAATTGATGAAAACTTATACTCACCCAAAAGTGGCTGTTAGCTGGAAGCTAATAGCGGTTTTTTGGTACAGTTTAATAAAGTGAAAAAGCTGAGCAGCGAACAGCAAGTCAGTACAGCGTGAAGTGTTTAACTATGCATACGAAAACACGGAAACACAACCCCCTCTGACATTTTGGTGTCGTGTTTATCCTGTTTTACTGTATCTGTATCTTTGCACACCTACACACACCTGTGGTTTTAAGGGTGCATTTCCTCCTTGCAGTACTGTCTGTCGGGTCATCCTACATTGCCCTGCAATGTCCTCAAGTTCAAGTCCACCACCATCATGTTGGACTGTGGACTGGACACCACCTCTGTCCTCAACTTCCTGCCCCTGCCTTTGGTGCACAGGTGAGTCACTGACAGTAATTCATTCATTCGTGGATAACATATGTTTTGTTTGATGATGATGATGATCCTTTTTTTTCAGTCCAAGACTTTCCAAGCTACCTGGTTGGGTCTCTAAGGATGGAACAATAAATTTGGAAAAGGCACGAGAAGCTGTTTGTAATGTGCTTAGGTTACTTGGCGTGTATTTCAACTTACTGCAGTTTTTTAATGAGGATGTGCCGATTTATCTGTGGGGGAAAAAACTGTTTCGCCTTATGCTTGCAGGAGCTGAAGGAGTGTGCAGGGAGGGTGTTTGTTGACGCACAGCCAGAGTTCTGTCTCCCTGAGGTAGACATCCCTGATACTTCATACATCAGTGTTATAGCTTGTGCTACTCATTCAGAATGTCTTTCTGCAAAACAGGGGCCACTGTGAAGCATCAGAGTTGCATCAAATCTACCTATTTTAAACAAATGATAAGAAAAAAAAAAAGAAACCTGATAGGCCTGCCACAATTGACAAGAATAGGGGAATCCACTCAGAGAAATCAGTTACTATGATCAGCACAGTGTGATTACTGCGTCTTTTACTTTCACAGTAGACCCTAAAACATAAATCTTAATAAAATACCTGAAGTACAACAATGATATTTATTTAATCTGAATAACCCACAGAGAGAACTGTTGGACCTGTCCACCATCGATGTCATCCTAATCTCAAACTACCACTGCATGATGGCCCTGCCTTACATCACAGAGCACACCGGCTTCACCGGGACAGTGTACGCCACGGAGCCCACGCTGCAGATTGGCAGGTGACAGATGCAGGGGATGAATACCACATCTTACTATTTTTATATTATTTTTGTGATATCATTATTATTTTATTTGGTAAAATGAGATACAGGTCACACGTCTTCGGTTGCGTTTACACTCGTTCTTCCTCTTTCCTTCCTTAGGCTGCTGATGGAGGAGCTCGTGAACTTCATGGAGAGAGTTCCTAAAGCCCAGTCTGCCACGTCCTGGAAGAACAAGGAGATACAAAGGTAGTCTAGTTTTGTAAAAATATTCTGTGTGTGTGCGTTTTCTCTGAGTTGACACATGAAATACAGTTACTGACTTTGTTTTAGTCATTTTTGAAGTTTCATTTTACCTTCACCTAATTTTTCTGGTGTTTTGTTACACCTCCACTAACAGGGTGGTGTAACTCCACCGTTCAAATGAATACTTATGTTATTGCATTAGGATGCTCCCGGGGCCGCTGAAGGATGCAGTTGATGTGTGGATGTGGAAGCGATGCTACAGCATGCAGGAGGTTAACTCTGCGCTCAGCAAAGTGCAGCTTGTGGGTTATTCACAGAAAGTGGTGAGAATTGCTTATGTCCAGGAGATATTTAAGATTTCACCTTTTTGCTTTCTTGCAGTGGTGACTTCTCCTCGTCTTTTTTCTTGCAGGAGTTGTTTGGAGCTGTACAAGTCTCCCCATTAAGCTCCGGCTACTCGCTGGGGAGCTCCAACTGGATCATCCAGTCTCACCACGAGAAGGTGTCCTATGTGTCTGGCTCATCTCTACTCACCACACATCCTCAGGTAGGCCAGCAGGCTTAATGCTTCACCATTTCAAAGTCTACTGGGCGCAGCCCTTGAAGCTTTTTTCCTGAGCTGAGTGATTTCTGTCATATTTCGGGGCTGTTTACAGAACAAACTGACAAAATGAGTCAGGGAGGGTGGTCTCTGCTCGTGCAGCTAAACCACGTCGTTATTGATTTTTACTAAGGTGTCAACTTGTCATTGAGGGTCCAGCGGAGGTCGTCAAATGTCGTCTTTATGGGGGAGAAAGTTCAAGTTTGAAGGGATTGAGGACAAAACTGTCACGATCTAGAGTGTAAAGAGTGCAGTCTGTTATTTGTTTAGTCACAGATTTCCTTTTTCCTGTGCTCAGAGTTTCTTTTGGAAGCTAAATCTTTAGGCGAGTGTTTGTCAGCGCACGCTGTGATTGTTTGAGAATCCAGTCTGTTCTGTCCTATCACAACTATTCTGCACAGTTTCTCTTCTTCTCTGCTCCCAGCCCATGGACCAGAGTTCCCTAAAGAATAGTGACGTCCTCATTCTGACAGGCCTCACTCAGATGCCTACTGCCAACCCAGATGGCATGCTGGGAGAATTCTGCAGTAACTTGGGTGGGTTTTAATGTAGCGCTTAGATTTCTGTGGCGCGTGAAAAGAACCAAACGTTGAAGTCCTTCTCGTATCATTTAAATGGAACTTGAATGATGTTGTCTGTGCTTGTGCTGCCGTTCTTCTGCGGTCTGCAGCCATGACCATCCGGGCAGGAGGAAATGTGCTGGTGCCGTGCTACTCCTCGGGAGTGATCTACGACCTGCTCGAGTGTTTGTACCAGTTCATAGAGAGCGCCAACCTGGGGACCACGCCCTTCTACTTCATCTCACCCATAGCCAACAGCTCGCTGGAGTTCTCTCAGATCTTCGCCGAGTGGTGAGCGGCCGTTTATCGAAAGCTTCTCGATTCTGTCGTGAAAGTTTGTGATTTTAGGTTTTACTGTTTTTCTTCAGCATGTGCTCGGTTAGCTTGTCTTCATTTTTCCACGTCTTCCACAACAAGTCATGATGTAGTCACTCTGATAATTAGGAACACAGTGTCCATGTTTTGTTACTTGATAGAAATGCAACAAACAGCAGAGAGACGATAACGTGTGTTACTGTGGTATATTCCACATGATTTTTCTTTTTCTCAAATATTTCAGGCTTTGTCACAACAAGCAAACAAAGGTTTATCTCCCAGAGCCGCCTTTCCCACACGCAGAGGTGAGTCAAGAACACTGGCAGTCAGGGCTGGGCCATATCATACTGTTCACGGTAATACCTGTTCAATGTTAGGCAATGATAAGAAAATGAAAATCGAGATAGAATATGGGTAAAACGCGCATGCGCAGTGCCTTTTTCATACGCACATGGTAGAAAAAGCATGGCGGCGACGCAGAATGAGAAGGGCGAAAGCGGATCGTTGAATGAAACGGATGAACCAGAACTGGTTTGTAAAAATGCTGCAACTTCAGTGGTGGAACTGGTTTAGCTTTCGTCCGTCAGATACACAACAAAGCACAATTTTTGGTAGATAGATGTTTTTTGGAAAATGCGGCACACTTAAAATCAATCCTTTGATTCTTCTGAAAATCGACAGTGCCCCTTATAATCCCGTGTGCCTTATGGATGAATTCTGGTTGTGTTTACTGACCTCGAAATGATTTTATGTGGCACACGAAAATCTGTCAAATGTTTCAGTACGACTTTGCTAAGCTACGAAGCCGCACCGCTTGATGGATTGTCGGAGCATTACAGCTGTCGTTGGCAGGAGCCTCGCAGAGTGATACGTACTGTGCTTCAACATAATATTACCGTATTGTGTGTGTATAACCTCTTTGTAAGTTTAGTGGATGTTATACATGGTTATGCTGAGGATATGTCGGCCAGTTTCCACTGGAAATGCCTTTTGGTTAAACTGTCAGTGAGGAATTTGCATTTGCACTGTTACTTTTTTTATATAACTTTAATGCACATAAAGTGAAAATACATTGATGTTTTTTGGGTTTTTTTTTTGCACTAATAAAGTTGTGGAGTTGTAAAGTATTTTGTCTCGTGTCAATTATATCGTCAGTTATATCGTTATCGCAAATTTTCAAATGTATATGGTGATAAATATTTTTGGTGGTATCGCCCTGCTCTAGTGCGTACCTCAGCCTGTTCTCGGCTTCTTGGCAGGTGTCCTTTCTCAGGGGACGCACTGTGCACCGCGCTGAGGTGTGCCAGGTTTTCAGCTAACAGCTCTGAGAATCACCTCGTTGGTGTAAAGATACTTTGTTGTCAAACTGTTATCTCTAACATTTTTCATTTGAACTAAAGAAATGGGAGCAGACAATGTTTTTGCGATGGGCCGATGGAAACAAAGAGCTTAAAGATGGTCTTTAAAACTGGTTCTTTGCTCAGTGGTCCAAAGAAAAACTTTGAAAGAGCTTCAGAAATCCCGAACTCGAGACCACCTCAACAAAGTCTGGCTCCTTTGAAGCAGCATATAAAGAACGGACTCGAGACTTTTGCACAAAAGTGTGCGACTGTGTCACGCTAACAGCACAGACTCCCTCCTTCTGCTCTTGAGGAGTGATTGTGGGGACATCTCACTGAAGCCTTCGCACTCACTGCAGGAGAATAAAGGACGTGTTGTCCCACGGAGCTTCTGTGCGTCACTAGATGGCGGCGTATCTCATCTCCAACACATTCCTCAGTGCTGCTCGTGAGCCGTGCTGACTGTTTATCTGTGCGCTGCTTTATCGCTCCTTCGTTCTGTGCCGTGTTCCTGCAGAGCTCCAGAAGGGCTCAGGGTGCATGCTGGGCTTTCCTTCAGCTCGGTGAACTGTGAAGTCTGCACGTTTACAGTATTAAACCCGCTGCAAACACTGACTCAGTGCTGTACGCCCGAGGCTGTGCAGCTTTAACAGCTCCGAGCACGAACCCAGGCCTCTCTTCCTTCCCACTGTCAGTTTTTCCGACAGCTCGCTGCCAAGAGACACCTGAGACAATAGCCAAGGTCGGCTGCTGAGCAAGTCCCGTCCTGCTGAGGAGGCGGGTGGCTGCGCTCCCTCGGGAGGTTTAACAAAACCTTTGCTCGGAGCTGCAGAGCGGAAAAACCTCATCAGGAGCAAAAACAATGACGACAGTAAACTGAACAAAGACTTGAGCTTTAATGACGGTGAGCGTTAGCAGCAACCTCCGCAGGTCCAGGTGTGATAGGTGTGCTTCTCTTCTTCCAGGTGTAAGTGTAACGGCCACGCCAGCGAGTGCGTGAGGAACGATGGAGGACGGCTGGTGTGTAACTGCAAACACAACACCGCCGGCGACGACTGCCAAGAGTGCCAACCGTTCTTCAACGACCGGCCCTGGAGGAGAGCGACGGCCGACAGCGCCAACGAGTGTCTGCGTAAGTCTGCCGCCACAGGTTTACCCCGTCACTGATGATTTTACTGCATCACAAGAGATTTTGGTGCATCTTAAACTTTTTCACTGTTACCTGTTTCGGGTCTTTTATTGTGAAACTCTCCATCTCTCAGCCTGCGA
>VUQP01045555.1:11005-24338 GCA_015108555.1 Coptodon rendalli
ACCCATTAAAATTTTTTTTTTTTTTTTTTTTTTGGACACCTATAATTAGGGGTGTGGTAAGTGTGGCAGTGTAGTTGTATACATCGCTGTCACTGACATGCCCTCTTTCTGTTCTTTTTAGTCCCTCATTGAGATTGTGCTTCTCACGGGGACTGTCGGAGCCACCATGATGTCCTGGTATCCCATCAGCCGCACCGCCACGATGCTCTTGGCACCCTATCTGGGCTGGCTGTGCCTTGCAACCAGCCTCAACTACTGCATATGGAGAGACAACCCAGAGGAAAAAGAAGAGTAGGGATCATGACTGTGTGTTTTGAAGAACATACTTACATTCTGAATCACGTACACAATGTTATTAAAAAAATAATAATACTAATAAAAAAAACACGTCAGTCTCACTTTTGACTTTATTATCCAGCTGCTTTGTTATGATCTTGTTGGCTGGTCACAGACTTACTAATACTTGCGTATATGTTGCCCAAAATAAAAAGAAGAAAAATAAATAAAGACGTCATTTCTAAATAGTGGTATCCTCTTTAACATCTGCAGTACTTTAGATCTGAGCAGGCATTATTTTATCTGCTTAGATACTGTATAACAGCCTGCTTCTAATACATTTATTTTGTTCCTTAAAAAAAAATCCCTTAAGAATTTCAGTGCATTGTCAGAAATGTCATTACTAATAGGAAAAACTGTAATATGATCAGAATATGTGATTACATTGAAATTAGTTAAGTCACCCCATCGTGTGGAGTTTTGGTTTTTCATTTTAAAACTGAAAGTTTTTGAACATCACTTATTTAAGAAAAAAAAGGCAAAGTGTGAATTTATAATAAAACTGTGTGTAAACTAGTCCATGAAACATTTTTGCTTTGCAAGTAAATAATTTGAATTAACGGTCAGGTGCATTTTCTCAAACAGACACAAGCTTAACTGATTAAATGCTGCCTGGTAAGCCAACTCACAGCCGTGATGTAGACCAAATGTTTTTCAACATTGTTCCTATACACTTGTTTAAATGTAAAATTTCTTATCATATGTAAAAATACAAGTCTGAACAAATAGAAAAACTCCAGGAAATTGAAGTCTGTAATCTGTTAAGACTGTAAAATAACACTGGTGTTACAAACTGATGACTGTGGGTTATTTCCACCACACAGCCAGTGAAGGCTTATAAAAACATTTAGTTTGATTCAACAACATCCAACCAGCGAATATTCACAAAATTTGCAGCAGCTGACCTACAGCAGCAGAAGGCCACACTGCTTGCTACTTCTGTCAGCTAAGAACAGCAAACTGAGGCTACAGTTCACATGTTCACTAAAATTGAACGAGACTGGAAAAATGTTGCCTCTCTGATAGGCCTCAGTTTCTGCTGCAACATTCAGATGATGGTCAGAATGAGGTGTGAATGGCATGAAAACATGTCTCCATCCTGCCTGTATCAACAGTTCAGGCTGGTCTCAGGAGGACGATGCATCTCATCGCAAACTCAAATCATCTCAAACTGTCTTCTTGGATATGGAAGTGAGTTCACTGAACTCAAATGGCCTCCATAGTCACCAGATCTCAGTCTAATATGGCATCTTTGGGATGTGGAGGAACAGGAGACTCATTATAGATGCAGCCAACAAATTTGTGTGATGCTGTCATGTCAATATGGACCAAAATATATCCAAAAATATTTGTAAAGCTACAATTTAAATAAATATAATATATATATTTTTTAAAAAATGAGTCCAAAATGATAACAATAAGATTTATTTCTATACATATAGGAAAAGAAGATTGGGAGAAAAAGTTATTTTTCAGCAGGTTTCTCTGGGACGTCTTCTGGTGATTTAGAAGAGAATCTCTGCATTAACGACTTCCACAGGCCCTTTTTTTCCTCGTCCGTATTTTGCATAGTTCCTGTAAAATTTAAAAGTCGGGTCTAAGTTACAGAAAGTTCCTGGGGCCTCATAACAACATTATCTTTAGTAAATAACCGAGAATTGACAGCACATGTGAGTCCATACCTGACAAAAGCAATCTACACTCTTCCACTGTGACTCCAGTGAAGCTCGTGTCTCTCACACGAGGAAACTGAAGAGAGAAAGAAAAAATTCTTATTGCCTTCGACAAGTTTTCACTCAGAAATTTCTCTCCAAGTGAAAAAAAGTCAAATATTATATACAAGTTCATTTATGTACTCAAATAATTTGGAGTGTGCACAGTTTTCGAAGAAGTCAGCTTCCATTTTCTGCATTTCACATGCACAAGGAAAATTTCCCCTTACAGCAATGTGACAAATTAATAGTCTTCCTACGAAAATCGTTTTTATATTAAGTAAAACGTCCCTTTTTTTTTTATAGCTGAGTAATTCAGAGGAGCAAAACAGACATCTGCTGATCTCTGGATCTTACGTGAACTCTTGCTGTCTTTATAGTTTAAATTTAAAGGTTAACAATTTTTAACCATTAACCTTGTGTGCTTGTTTAGACCTTTGTACTAAATGTAAACACACTTTATTATCTCCACACAGGAAAAAAAAAAGTAACTACACCTTTACAATCTTAAAGAATGGAGAAGTCATTTGCTAGCTGACAGACCTCAGGTTAACGACAGCAGTGGAGGGCAATGTGTTTTTTGTATAATGATATAATAAAGTTGAAATGCACCTCACATATGCGCATGTGTACTTACCCGCTGTCTGTATATGTTGCCGTTAATCCGTGCCAGACTTTCGTACATCTGATCACATTTCTCAGGATCTGAGATCTAGTCGGGAAACATTGAAGTGGTTAAGATGTGATTTTACTCACTCAACATGTTTTAAATGGAAAAAAAAATCTTCTCATCATTTTAATTATCAACTTTAAAGTCTAAACAGGTCATTTTGGTTTCCGTGAAAAAGACATGAGGATGTGCGATGCACTGCCATGCTATGTGCAGTTGTGCTCTACTATGCCATCATAAAAATAAATAATCGCTATGCCACCGTCTCTCTGGTGTCTGTGGGTTACATTTTTAAAATCTAATTCTTATTGGTCAGATCACACACAGTACAGAATCAAAAAGCAAAATAATGCTTGTACTGTGTTTAAGAGATGGCAGGTGAAATTCAACTAGAGCCAGGGTAAAACTTCAGTGTAATGCCATTTTGTACCACAAGATGGTGCAACGAGTCAGTGTAACCTTTATTTATAAACTAGTGGTTTGTTGGCACCTAAGATTCTGCTGGCATCAAACACCTATGATTATCAAAAACCATATTTTTCCATTCCTTTTCGTTACTGCTTATCCAGTTCAGAGTTGGTAGTGGGCTGGAGGCTATCCTAGCTGTTATATTAGCAAGATATATTTTTTACATGTTATGGTTTACAGTGCTCAAATGGTTGGCTTCTCAGAAACGTCATGTTTTAGAAACAGATTAAAGGCTGTTTACTTGGTTGCAAATGCTGATAGTTATTTTATTTTCAAGATTTATTAAAAAAAATAAAATAATAACACATCAAAGCTGGGCTATTCCATCTCAAATCATTGTGGATCTTCTGTTCGACCATCACTCATTTACCCAAATTTTTCATGGTTTGAAGTTTGGCCATTTATAATGACTGCTGTGAAATTTTTGCTTTATACATCAAATACCTTTCAAGATATATTTGTGAAAGGTGGTCCACTGACCCCATTCCAGCTGCAAAACCAGCGGTGGACTGATGGACATTAGTGCCTCAAACATGTCAATACTAGTCACTCGCTTGTAGTTCGCAGAAATCTGCTTTGGATTAGGTTGTCAGCTGCTTGCTCTTCTAACTAAGCTGTCCTCTTAGCTTCACTCGGTTGTTTACAGCAGAGAGGAGTCCGTGTGTTGCTACCAGCTAAAGTTGATTACCTGAGTATTTTCACCCTCTCGGAAGGCAGAGGCGACTCTCTGCCGCAGAAAGGTCCCCAAGTCGCGGCCTTTCTTGGTCTCGTCTCTGGGCCATTCCTCACACAGCTTCAGAAACCGACGGTACCTGGTCGCCGACATCTTTGGTCATGTAACAGTACGTCCTGAGTGGAGCGAGGAGGACGTACGTTTGGGTTTGAGCTTTATCGCACGCCGTAGTTGTGTAACATCTAAAACCTTCCCCCTTGACACTTCGCCCTCGTTGCCGTTGTCTTTTTCTACCCCCAGCACGCACGTTAGCAACATGAGTGGGGCAAACGCTAAAAAGGGCTCTTCCTCCGGTGTGATGGAGTGGATCAGCTCGGCTTGTCGGTTTGCAACAGATAGAAACGACTTCAGAAGGTAAGACGGAGCAGACAGCAGTGATAGTAAGAGGGTTTTTGGGGCGGTTAGCCGTGTTGCTAGCGTTAGCACTGGTGTGCCAATGAAGGAGTCTGTCCTTGTCCTCTCACTCACTAGGCTACACTATAACTAAAGAAACAGGCAATAAAATTACAATTATGATCATCAGTTTAATCGAGTTGTATGATAATATTACGAGCCTAATAGTTATTTTTAGTTTGTTGATCAATGAACAGAACAAATGGGCTAATCTCATCGATTAACCACCTTGTCAAACTTTAGGGAGAGTATAGTCTACACTAAGGGCCTCAGGAAGCTTAATGTATACAGTATGACGGGTTGCTAGTTAGTCAATGTTTAGTGGCCAGTATGTTCAGACAGTTGGATCCCAGCAGCACATTATAAGCTATGTAGGATTACCTGTACACCGGAATTTAGGAAGATCCTACTATTGTTTGCATATTAGCATGCGATGGGTTTTTGTTTTTCTTAAATATATGGTTCATTTCTGTCAGAGCTAGAAAATTCTCAACATCTGTGTACCAAATATGCCAAAATACTGGCTCCCCAAGGATTAAGGTAAATGCCACGTACCTGATATACTAGGTATGATGTCAAGCCTATAAGATATATTTATATATTCATATATTTATTTAAAAAAAAAATAGCCACCCTCTGTAGCTGTGGGGTAGACCGAAGACATGCTGGAGAGGTTATATTGCTCAGCTGACCTGGGAAAGCCCTGACATTTCACCCGGAGCAGGTGGCTGGGAAGGGAGGTCTGAGGGAAGTCTGAGCTTCTCTGCTTAGGCTGCTACCTCGAGGACCTAGCTCCTAGCTCTGGATAAACAGAAGAATATAAATTAATAGATGGATGAGGTTATAGATACCTGTGGTAAATTTATGTTCAATCAGTTTCCCCTCACAGCAAAACCTGTAGCCACAGGTTGAACAGGGTATTGTTGCTGTTGATGTCATTACTGATTATTTAAACCTTTTTTCTTTTCTTTTTTTAAGGAATCTTCTGGTGAATTTGGGCTTGTTTGCAGCTGGTGTTTGGGTTGCAAGAAATCTCTCAGATTTTGACCTGATGTCTCCTCAGCCAGTGACATAGCGTGACACAAATACATCACAACCAGGATGATGGTGAGGTCATCTTCTTTACTAGAGCTGGAGAGAGGTGTGATCTGTGCGCACACCTCTAATGAACAAAAGCAGAATGCATTTATCACGGAATAACTGCTGTTTTTCTACAGATTATTCTGACTGACATGTTTCTTCTCCTTTAGGCATCTTGGACCAACAAAGAAGAAACAGTGGACACAAATAAACTCATGAAACAGTTTTTATGACGTGTTTTAGTTTGAAAACTTTTGTCTTGTTTACTTGTTACATCCATTGACCTTTTGACCATTTGTTAGTTTTTTTTTAACCTTTCTTGTAAGTGTAGATTACCTTAAAAAAACATTTAATTTTTGTGTTTGATTCCCAGCTAAGCAGTTACTTTAAATAGAAATATCTCTAGTCCTGCTGCTTGACTCCTCAGTCTTGTGTGACGTGATTTCTATGCAGTCATGTCTGTTTCAGAGCTCTTTGTTGCTGCTGCTCGTAAGTATCTGTCTGCTGGTAGAAAGTCCCTCTCTGCTCCTCAGAGTCTGGACTTGGCTTCACAGGTGTCAGCTGTAGATTTGGGGTTGAAGCCTGCTGTTCTGTACGATATTAACGGTGCCTGCACAGAGCAAGTGAAGCACTATCTGAGCTCTTTACAGTCTCTCCAGCTTGTGTCTAAATCGCTGCTCACGCTGGATTTAAATGGTAATGGTCTCATTGTTAATCCAGTCGCAGTCAAGTCAAATCTAGAGCAGGTTCTTTGTGATGGGAGCGGCGTGGCCGTGATTGATGTCTGCCACTCACAGGAGACTCCCACCTTCGCTGACCCGCTGAGGGGAGACCTGAAGTGCATGATACAAGATTTACTACTTCTACTGGGAGGGGTGCAGCAGTTTGACGAGGTTGAGAGGCTTCTCAGTGGCGGAGAGAAATGTGAGGAGTGGAACCTGTGCACTGTGTTTGGGCTCTTACTGGGTTACCCCGTCACTTACTGGTTTGATCACACTAAGAGTTTCGACAACTGTCTGTCTATGACTCCCCTCACGGTGGTTACGGCTTCAGCAACATGGCAGCCGGATACTGCAGCTCACAGATGTTGTCTGTATTCCTTCAGTGTCCCAGCTGCTCTCCAAGAGGAGATAAAGTCCGACCTGGAAACCTGGAAGCTCCTACTGCAGCAGAGATTTGAGCAGCAAAACCTCCTGAAAGATCTCACGATTAATCAATCTATAGTCACACTGCCCTCAGTTTGTTTGTGAACATGATGTAAGTTTGTCTTTAAAGCAAATGCTCTGGATTATGTTGGATTATTTATGACCGTAATAAACACTGTCAAAACAGCTGTTGGGTTATTGGTGTGGATGGCAGGTTCCACAAGATGGATCAGAGTTAACACCTGGTTTTCAGAACATGTGCATTAACCCTCTCAGGCTCAAATTAAGTTTTTTGTTGCTAATGCACAACCAAGTCCTGCAGTGGTACTTCTGAGTAAAAAAAACCCTCATTAAATATGTATGTGGGGTAATCAGGTTGTTAGTGTTTAACTGTTGCAAATCTGCAACGCCTGCCCTGAGAGGGTTAATGTCGTTCCTCAGCTTGTGTGTTTGCATCCTTGTATAGATAATGCTGTTTCAAGTGTTTAAATTCATGAGGAAAAACAAGCTCATCAGAACGTTTTAACTGATAAACTATATTGTCATTGACCTCACTCATGAAAATAGCGACATGACCTGACAATACATAACTCAGGTTAAGATTAGTGTCAGAGAAAGCTGTTTTGTTAGAGTGGGATGTTAAACTACATACATCCCCCTCTGAGCTTCAGCGGGCCGCAACAGTGAAACTCCACTTTCTGTCAGTGTAAAGTTTAACTACACATTTAAACTCTGAGATATTAACACATCTCAGAGAGTGCGAGTTCTACAGCATATCTCAGTTTTTCCGCAGATACAGAAATGCTGCTGTAGTTAATGGAAGAATCTGTCAGCACATCTCTTCAGGCTTAATTTGAGAGATAAATGTTACAGAAAAAGCTCTAGTAGCCCATTACTCAGACTACCTTTTAATTAGAAAACAAAGTGTTTTTTAATTCAGATGTTTTTTCTTACTACGCACACATTGTAAAAGACAGACATTTCTTTATTATACAGGAACTTTTGTGTAATTTCATTGTTATCTACGGCTTAATTACTTTGGTGTAGTATCAATAGCCACGAGGGAGCATGAAAACCTATGAAAATACATTCAGTCCAAAATTTTACGCCCTTTGTGTTTTCAAAAGTCATGCAGTGGGCCGGATTGGAATCTTTGTTATCTAATTCTGGGCCTCATACACCAAGGTTTGAGACTTCTTTGATGATGGATATTTCTGGCTTGCAAGTGTGATAATAAATTCCAAAAACTCTTATTTTCTGAATATTTTATTACAGAAAGTTTCCACTACATAACCTTAAAACGACAGCATAATGCCACTTTAAAATCCAGCCTGAAAAATTTTAATTCAACCTACTTTAAACTGTGCAATTCACAACAAATGGAAATGCTGCCAAATTGAATATGGCAGCATTTAAAATCAATCAAAATACTAACCATCTGAGTATTGCATAATAAAAAAAGGGAAGAAGAACAAATTGCACCTTTTAAAACAGATCTGGTTGCAGAACATGAAAATAAACATTTATATTGCATCTTCCCATCTACATCAGAGCAGCCACCATGTGTCTTCTCGTCTTATCAGAATAAGAGCATTTGAATCCAAAGGTGTCGTCAGTATATAGTAATGGTGCTTTGTGTGTTTGATAAGACTTGAAAAGACATTCTACATGAATGCAGTCCATTTATAAAGTGAAAAGAGCTTGAGGAAGGAAACGGGGTACCTCTGTTTTCCTTCAAGCCTGCAAATTTTCATTTCACTTCACACATCTGACCTGCATGCCATTATTGTGCCAACCTAAAACCAGCAATCGCACAACAAAGCACAGCCTTTCTGTTTTCCTGGTAGGTTGACATTTGATTGCAGAGACAGGATTTCAGCTCCCTGACCCCAACCTGCTGTATGAAGATCAGCTGGATTCAAGTCTGACACATTTATAGCTCACAATTATTAACATTCAGTCACCTGCATACAGCGTGTAGCAACAGAGAGCAACTGTTTCCATAAATCTGAGGTAGTTTTAACCTAACCAGCAGAGCACTTCAAGCTTTTTAGGCTGCGGTCAGTCAGAGGGGCTGAATGACTGACAGCACTTCCCCGCAGCGGCCGCTGACTTTCAGCTCAGCCAGGTGGTCTGCTCGGGTGGGCCCTATGTTCAGGATGGCGACCGGCATCTCCCTGTCCCTCGCTGCTAGTAAAAACCTGTATCCTGAGTACACCTGAGAAACATCAATGAGGAAAAACGTATTCAGTTAAGGAACAGTGTGCTGAACGCTAACAAACTGGTTTACTAGTTTATCCACGACCCACCTGTAAAGATGACCCCACGACGAGCACCGCGTCCGACTCTGCCAGCCTTTCGTGCACAAACTGCACAGTTGCTTTGTTCACGGAGTCTCCAAAAAACGTGACCTCAGGCTTCAGTATCCCGCCGCAGTCATCACAGGAGGGGACTCTGAAATGGAGGACCTGCTCATCCTCCAAGAAGACGTCTCCGTCTGGGGCCACGGCGCCTGCCTGAGCTCGCCACTCTGGGTTTAAAGATATAAATCGCCTCTGGAGCTCCTCCCGTGCTGAGATGGCACCACAGCCAAGGCACGTGACCCTGAGGACGCCCAGATTTCATCCTCAAAATGTCTTCTAGTCAGTTAACATGCAAACATACAGCATTTACTAATAACTCCTGGTGATGCAGAGGGTGTGTGTTTTAATTACTGTCACCAAACCAATGTCTGGAGTCCCAAAGCCTTAGAAACGGCTTTGTAATCCTTTACAGACGGATGGATGTCAGTGATTCTCAGCTGTTCTTGAGTTCACTAAAGTAATCCAACATTTTGCCAATGACACCTGGAAACTTTTACCTACGTGGCATTCTCAGTGCATGGATTTTACTCATAATTAAATAGTGTTTATGCAGTACATTGTATTGTATTGTTGTAACACTGCCATAACTTCTTTTTTGACACTTGTCTATGATGCATATGTGAGTTTATGCGTTCTCACCTGTGGGCACAGCCGTGGAGCTCTGTGAGTCTCTTCTGACCTGCCTTTGAGTGAAGAGCATCCACATTCTGCGTAACCAGCCAGTGCAGCTTGCCCCTCTCCTCCCACCGCTGCATGGCTTTGTGTGCAGAGTTCGGCTGGTGGGAGGAAAACTGCGGCCATCCGACAAAGTTTCTGGCCCAGTAGCGCTGACGGGACTTTGCGCTGCGGACAAACTCTGCGTACTGCATGGGTCGTCTGTCAGTGCGGGCGTACAGCCCGACGCCCTCCGATCGGTAATCGGGGATGCCCGACTCCGTGGACAGACCCGCTCCGGTGATGACAAACAGGCGTCTGGCTCGGGTCACAAAGTCCTGCAGCAGCTCCAATGAGTGGGCGTCGGTGGTGCTGCAGGCGGGGACAAAGTTCATCAGCCCTGCAGGGACTGAGGCGGCTCTCCTTACAGGTGCTGTGTGTGGAGCCAGGACCCGCCATGGCAGCCTCATCATCTGCAAGCAGACGTTAAACAAACACACTTTCTGACACCATGTTTTTTTTTGTTTGTTTGTTTGTTTTCCCCCACGTCAAATAAAAGAAAATTACCTGCTTACTATCTTATAATACACTTATTATACTTTTATTATACAGTTTTTATGTTTTACCGAATATGTCAAATAAAACCATGAAACAGAGTAAGAAGCATTAACAACAGTTTCTTTTGACACACGTTTAAACAGTTAGCTTGACACGTTAGCTAGTTTACCTTATTAGTGACTTACAGCGGTAGTTACAGTCAGTGAAGTTAGCAGCAGCAGAAAGTGACAGCCGCTAAAACGAGTTGTTGAATAACACAGCAAATCACTTATAGGTAACATTGGCAGGAACAGGAAATACCTATTTGATGGTAGCACCAAACACAGCCGCGTTGTAGTCTGGGAGCTGTAGTCTTAGTTGTATCTTTTAGCTTAAGAAAATTTTATTTGATGACACAGTCACATTGAATCATTTTTAGCTTTTGTGACAATCTCGGATATGTAAATAATAATAACAATAATCATTATTTTAGTTTTGATCAGCACCGTGGATGTCAACACAGCCAGAGACAGGGGGAGCAGACACAATTATCTGAACGTATGAACTCCTTATGCTATGGACTGTGTTTCATTTCTCTTGTGGTTTGGCCTAATTTACACTTTTGCCTAGTGGAGCACTGACTGTTGCTTATTCTAGGATGTTTTCGCTTTCATTTGCAGTATCATTTGTTTATCTGTTTGTTAGGTGAATTTTGCATAACTGTCATTCTGTCCTTTTTGTTTCTAGTCCTGCAGCGAGTGCATGGCTGGCCTCTGGTCACAGGCTTGGTGGATATACTGGGAGTTCTCTCACTATTTGCATTAACATAATTTGTTAGTATGTTCATTTAGTGTGGTGTTTGTAGTAGCTTTAATAGTTTTCTTGCTAACAGAATACTCCTAGTGTCCCAGGAGAGGTTGGTTTGCTCCCAGCAGCTGAAGTTATGACTGTCCTCTTATGCTTCTTCCTTTTTTTCATAGTTTCAGTAAATCTTAATCAAGTTGTGGAGCCTGACCTACACAGACTCTTGTGGCCTCTTAACTGAAGCCTCTATATCCTTTTACTTAAACAGTAACATAAAGTCAGCTATGATGTCTACAAACAGGAAACAAAAGAGAGAAGTCTGTTAACCACATATCCTCACAAACTGACTAAAATCCAACCATTTATCCATTCTCTTCTTTGTGACTAATTCAGGCTAGCCGGGGGAGGCTGGAGCCTGTCCCAGCTGACTAAAATCCCAATTAATATGCTGCTGCACCAACAAACTACTCACACTGTTTGACAAGCAAACAGTTGCAAGGCAACAAGATTTATTGCAAAGAAGCATTGTTACAACAAAGAAATAATCAAACAAACACAAGCTATGTGTAATAAAAATTGTACACATACTGTCCGGCCTGGGTATTTTAGGTGTGCAAATTTTGTGAGTTCTTTCAAATTTCTTCTTCTCTTTCTTCTCTACATACTTGAATTGTTTGCCTTTTTATCACTGCTAATGCCTTTTTCAGTTTGAGTGGTTTTTAATTTTCATTGTACATATTTTGACCTACAACAGTTTTAGTTAAAATAATATATCTGAACATATAATAATATCAGTTTTATGTTTTTAAAAAACGTTTTATATTTGTTTTAAAAAAAGTGCTTCAGAAATAAAGCAGATAAAGCAAAGTCAATCCTGTTGGACTGTCACACACACTGTCCCAGGAGTCCAGATAGTCTAAAATGTATTATTTAGTTACATGACTGAGCATCCCCAAATCACACAAAATTGTGTGGGAGGAATAATCATGGAAACAAGAAGATTTCGCTCTCTCTCTCTCTGACTGTCGTGATGAACAGCAAGCAAAGGAATGCGTCTTCAGACAAGAAAAGAATTAATGTAGGTATCTGCCTTACAATATTAAGCCTAAGGGCGACTGCTGTTGTGATTTTGCACAAAATAAATTGAATTGATTTCCTGGTTTCTAGGTAGTTTCGTAAAAGCAAGTCACCATCACTGCTTACTTTGAAACACCGGAGACTTTTTTTAAATAAGCTGCTTTTTTTTGTTGAAACTCATTTGATCCTGTTCTTTGCATCCGTAAAAGTGAATTAAAACAAAACAAAAAACTAGCACCAAATTTATTAACGGTCGCAAAATCCTTCCTTCGCGTCAAAAAGCTACCTGGATTTGTTAAAAAGGGTCAGTGTCGGTTATACAACTAAAAGACTTGAATACTTGTATTGTAACAGCTGCCTTATCGCATATGTGTGTTTAGTATTTTACCTTTCACAGTGCATTATTTCTGAACATTTAAATGAATCATACAAACGCGATTGCCTACTGAAATTTATGAGAAAACGCAAAAAACAAAAAACAAATAAAAAAAAAACTTCTGAATTTTTTGTGGGATTTATGATAGTTGGGAATTTCTTGGGACTGATTTTATGCTTTTTCTTTTCACATTGAGTGCGCAACTGTGAGTGAATGGCTCAAAATTGTGAGCACATTGCTGAAAGTTTGGCTCTGTCCTGTATCTTCCCCGAGTCATCATCCTGCATGTTTAGAAACCTAATCTCTTTCTGCTCCTCATTAATCATACTACTACTTTATAAAAGGTGACGAAAACTGAAGTCAGAGAACTGAAAATGTAGTTATCAACGTGCGTGTGTTAGTGTGTCAAATTACTTACTTACTTACTCTGTATTATTATAATAATAAATTTGGCTTTAAATATTATCATGACAGGCATGTCCACTTAGCTTATCTTATTTGGTTTTCTTGCATGGCAAATTCTTAAAGTGCTGATGGATATTTTAGTTCCTGACTTGAAAACGAAAGTGCGTGCCGCTCCTGCGTGGTCCCATGAGGTCTTTTCAAAGTAAAAGTCATCTAGAGCGTCACACATGCATCCGAGTCTTGTTTTTAATCACATAAATAAATAAAATACCTGGATGACCTCGTAGCTGTGATATAAACCTTGCATAATGAGGTACGTATACAGTTATGATCACAAACAGTGAATGGAAATGAATGAATTAAAAATTCTGGCAGTGGGCTGCAACATGAACTGAGTGAGGTGTCGTCGTGTGTAGACGATCTTCGCAGCAGTAGTTTCGCGTTTAGGGGTTCAGGTCAGACCCCTTCCTCTAAAACGCGTTGGCTCTTGAACAGATCCTCTCCATTTGTGTATCCGGTGAGTTTGATTATTTAAACATATAAACTGCCGTTGTTCTTTTCAGCATCAGCTATCTGACTG
>VUQP01045556.1:0-11053 GCA_015108555.1 Coptodon rendalli
AAACCAAACATTGCGATATTTTTATCATAACTCTGGTTTTACGTGGCCGATCAACACAATTTAAAAACTGGTATAAAGTCCACACGTTTTCCGTCAATTGTTCCGTCTGTCCTGCTCACATCTCCAATGGTTGTACACGTTGTCATTAACGTGGCTTCACTCCACATCAGCCACGCCGCTTTGCTAGCTAAAACACCGGTGTCGGCACATAAGGACGCTGTCATAGCCTGTCAACCACGTTGATTAGCTGCATATACCAATGTGAATCGCATCATTGGCTGGACTATGGGATAAGGTGGCATCGTTCTAATTCCATACGGGAGCAGCCAGTCACTTACTGACTAACACTGCAAAACAGATTTTTTTGTGCGCAACACAGATTTTCTGTGCGCAGAGACCGTGCCAGCAGTGCGCAATTGCGCACGTGCGCAGCTTAGAGGGAACATTGCCTCTGTGTAGTGTTGATATGTATTTGTAACTTTCTTCTACAAACACAGAGTGTATCAAGACGAGAAAACAACTGACTGTGAGCTTTGCTCAAGGGTACAACATGCTTTATTATCAAGCTGGTGCCTAATGATGGTGGGAATCTTTCAATGTTTCTCAGACAGTCGGTTTGGTTTCGATGCCAGATGATCCAGAAAAACAAGCTTCAATGACAACCAAACTCCCCCAGCCGGCATAATACACTTCCAGAGAAACTACATTGACATCAAGAGTCAACAGCAGGTGGCCAGATAGCAGCATTGCCCTTGACCTTAAAGGAGCAGCAGCATATACAAACTCCACTATGGATGGAGAGCTGTCCTCTAAATCAGAAGCTGGGAGGTTCACCTGCAAAATCACTGTGTGTGAATGGACTTTAAAAGATTGAGTTTGAGATGTGCAACACGTGGAGTTAAAATGGTTGTGGAAGCGAAAGCTGAAGAAAAACTGACAATGTACATGTCACAACCATGAACCAATGCAGGATGTGGGAGTGGCGACAGCAGCAGAAGAGAACCTGGAGGACCAATGAAGGGTATTTTTAGTGCTGGGACACATGAACACATGAACACTGGGTTAAGGACTGTCCTGAAAAGCAGGAGACTGAGGCCAACTGACTTGGAGGCTGAGAAAGAGAATGGTCCACAGCATAGCAACAAAAAGAAGATGATAACACACACACACACAAACACACACAGAATGCACTAACCTGCCTACTAACAGATACACACACAGGCAGTGAAGGCCAGTTTGAGAAAACACGCACATGCAGTGAAGACTAGCTTATGCTCATAAACATGGCCATGTCTCTCATCACTGTTAAAAATGAAAAACTTAAATGCTGACTTCAGCAACTGCTGACAGAGAGTTAACTCTCCAGGTGGCAGGACAATGTTGACTATTTAGTAGTCTCTGGTGCTACCAGTCAATAAACTTAGTGGTTAATAAAATTGTAAGATGCTTTCTAATGACTGAACAATACTACATGAAGGCAATGGTCTTTTATATGGATCTTTGAAACATTCTGTTGTCATCTGTCCTTTCAGCTTGTTGGGTTAAGATTAGACATGTAACCTAGTTGACTGCCATCATGTCAGGGAGAGATTGCTTGATTTAACACGAGTGAACAAAATGTTGCAGATGGTTAAACATGATCCGGTGCTGTATGCGTATGACTGGAGATTCCAACAGACTGCTGAGTTTCCTGTTTGTGATGAAGCTTGCACAGCGACACACAGACACAACTGATCACATAGAAACAAACTCACTACATCTTACAGCACAAGGGTCCGAGGGAGCTGATGAGTGGTTTGATAAAAATGGTACAGAGATGCAGGAAACTGTGCAGCCAGGGTACTTCTATTCAATTCATTGTGTTTATATAGCACCAAATCACAACAACAGTCGCCTCAAGTTTCCATCTGTCCTAATTCTGATTGGACAAAACTGTTTTCATAGAATACATGTTTCTCTTTCCAAAACTGAACAAAGCAATCGAGGCCATGGCTAAAATCAGTGCAATGATACAAACACTGGGAAGAAACTGACATTCCAGGGGTAAAACATTGCAGTGAGGTGTTTAGGACCCATCTGACAGCAAATATTAGTGTTGTACAAACTGTGCAGCTGCTAAAAAGCACTTCCATGCCAGTTGACACCAGACTCTCCAGAACTGGGGGATATCCTGGAGTAATTGTGAGCAACCAGTAAATCTGATGTGGGGGAAATGAAAGGTCGAGGTGACTCCTAAGTCTGATTTCAGACCATGTGAGCATCAGTAAGCCTTTAAAGCAAGAAGCAGTGAATGCAGCTACACATGCCACCTGAAGTTCCCAAGTTGCCCCCACACCATATTGGCACAAGTTTCACCAGAAAGCAACATTTTTTTTATTTATCGGGCTAATGTATTGTTCAGGATAAAGTGGATCCTGCCATTTAGTTTTGGTTTGCTTTGTTTTTCCAAGAACGTCGCACTCGCTTACGTCACTGTCATGAGACATTCTCGCAAAAAAATCATGGTTTTAGTAACGCAGTAACGCAGCGTTCCTACGGGAAGGTAACGGTAATCTAATTACCGTTTTTGCAATAGTAATCCCTTACATTACTCGTTACTTGAAAAAAGAAATTGGATTACAAGTAACGTGTTACTGCTCATCTCTGGTTAAGAGTGAGAATAAAATGCATTCATGTTTGCGGTTTTGTCTTGTTATACAATATTTGAATTTTTAAAAAAACAAAACACTACATTTTTGGAAATATTTGTGGGTGGGGTTTTTTTTTGTACTACTTGAACACTAAAGCGGCCCTCCAATGAGATGGCAGCGCCAGCAGTCGCCCACAGCTCATTTAAGTTTGAGACCACTGTTTTACAACCTTCATTTTTTCCCCCATTCATTCACCCATCTACACTTCTTGTCACACTCTCACCACACCCATTCTCCTCATTCCATCTCTTCATCTTTTTTCCTTGTTGCCCTCCCTTTCTTGTCTCCCCATTCTTCTCCATCAATCTTCCACCTCTCTCTCCACTCTCCTCACCCTGTTCAGGCATTATTGTGCACAGACCAAAATGCCTCCCGCTCCCCCGTGATCCGCTTCACCTTAATCTTCATGAAGAAAAGAGAGGATGAAGAGGATCAGGTGTGGGAAAAGGCAGCAAAGGTTTGGGGGTGGAAGAAGACAATGGAGCATAGATGAAAGAGGAGAACACGAGAGGGAAAAAAGGCACAGAGTAGAAAAGATGGGGAGGAGGAGTCGGATGGAAAGCAATTGAAAAAGCTTATAGATGGTCACTCACCAGCGCGAAACAATTTCTTGAGCAGATAATTTAAAAATCTGCCCTAACAAGATTTTAACTGCAGGAAAAACTACATGTATGAATCTGCTCCTACAGAGTTGTGTTGGCTGGCTCAATGAAAGCCTGAAAGCTAAAGAGAGTAGCTCATTAAACACAGTATTTATGGTCAGGAGATATGACGAAATATTCCTCTTATTTCGATTGTCTGCTTCAGCGCTTATCAGCTACCACACACAGACACACACCTCATGGGAGAGGATGTTACTTATCTCCACCTGCTGGACAGAAAGCCAATTAAAATAGTTTTCTGGAACCACTTCTGACTCTGATAGTGCCATAAAGGCTTTCAGGAAAAATAGAAAACAAGATGAATAGTTCAAAGAATCCTGGATTTGAGTCATTTCAACACATTTTGCGTTATCCCTGTGGACTGCATGGTAGTCGCAGTCGTCACCGGGGAATCTGAAAAAGAGTTTAGCAACAAACATGAAGGCAGACCTTCTGCAAAGTTCTCTCTTACAGTTTCCCCCCCTGCTTGTAATACTTGGACGGGTGCATCTTTGTTGTTGTTCACAAAATTGGGGCCTTACTCTTTAAATCGAGTTTTGCCAAAGAGACCACAGAAAGGTATGAAACCAAACAGGGCCCACAGTCCTTGGTGGGATCTGCCTGCAAAGACAAAATATAACTGGCCAAGCTTTTGTCCTAACAAGCTGGCTCCATGTAGACTGACATCAACTCAACCTGTATCCATGACAACTGTCCCTAAAGTATCCAGCCTCCATGGCAACTGTCACCATAGTAACTTGAAAGAATACTTGAGGTGATGCCATGCTGACATGAGCCACAGCAGGACAACAGCTGACGCCTTTATTTCTTTACTGCCAGGATAATTAAAAAGTTCAAAAAATTCAGTGTTATGTAAGTTTTGTGGACTTTACCCTCTGTTAGAAACCTACTTTAAAAAAAAAAACAAAAAAACTAGCAACATCTCTATCATGTAGCTGCCTCTAAATTTGAACAAATGATTAAATACTTACTGGACAATCAACTAAATTTTTTCCTCATGTTAAAAGTATTAATCGTGCAAAGGGACAGTCTTGGACTCGTGAACTGTGCGTGCATTTCCAAGCAAATCTGCTAGGGACTAATGTGATATGTGAGCGTTTGCATTGTGATATATTTTAACAATAAATTTACTAAAAACAATTGTGTTACACTGAGTTAAAAATAAAAAGAAATGGATTAACATCACTTGTGTAAGTTGGCTCATAAATGACTGCAGTCATCCTCTGATAATAGGATTATCATTTTGATTCGCTGTAGAAGAGAATATCTCCATTGTGTCTCTGTCACAATTTGTTTATTATTTCTCACAGGAGGACCCAGTATGCAGACAACAGGAAACAGCAGATGGATGGGGAAAAAACACAAAACAAACCAAGGAACTTTAAAAGGACTTAACAATAAAGGTGCTGTGCAGTGAGAGAGGAAAGCCCACTGAACTAATACGATCCAAAAATCAAACAGGAACGATCCAAAAAAGGCAGAAGGCAGCAGAAGAAAACCAACAACATGAGGGAGAGCAACAGGTGAACTCAGACACTAATGAGAGTGGGGAAAAGAACAACGGCAGGAAGTAAAAATGGGGAAAAGGAGCTAACCTTCAAAATAAAAAAAGCAAGTAACCTGAAAGGCAGACTGAGAATAAACTCACACAGACCAAAAGATTGGTGGAAAAAACTTGAGAAAGCACAAAGAAAGAATAGCAAAGGGTTTCTAAAAGAAACCACAGATCATTAAAAAACCTGACAGTCCCACTAACTGGTGTCATACAGGTAGGTAAGAGATACTATGCCGAAGACTAGAGAGGCATGCTACAAAGGAAATTCAACATAGCAGCACTCTTTGCGTTAGCTGGCTCGTCAAAACCTCAAAACTCCTTCAGAGATGCCAGGCATGATCAGCTTTCTTTGTTAGCTCGGATTTTTCCGCTTCAAGCTCGGGGTACTCTCACATAAAACGAGGCGTTTGATGTGATTTGACTCTTCTTCTGCACAAAATGGATCAATTGAACTACGCCTACTCTAATCAGAGACGTTATCAGAGGGACTGCTGATAGAGATTTATAAAGATTATGAAAAATCTAACAGTCAAATGCAACACTGGTGCTGAAAATAAGTCACGAGAGTAATGGTGCAGATGACTGTTTATGTTGTGGATTTATGATCAGTTGATCGGAAAACCAAATGTAATTGTCTTAAGCTGTGTTTCTTTTACTGCTCGCTGCACTCTTGGTGCTCTCAGTGTGATTGCTGCACATTTGAGCTTTGTCACTTTAAACTATGTCACTTAAACAATACAGGTGGCTAGTGTGTTCCCTTCTGGCACTTCCATAGTCTAAATCACTCTGTGTTGTTGCCAGATAAATGAGCTGCAATTCAAACAAGTGTAAAAGAGACTTAGCAGTACTAGAATCAAGCACCACCAGCTCAACACATGCAACGTTTGTGCTTTTTAGCTGAGCTAAACAAGTTGCACATATAAAATGTATTACTTCAGAAAAAAATGTATATGACACCTAAAGTGTGCTACAAATAAAATACGCAGTGAAAACATGGCAGATCGGGCCGATTTTAAACCAAAACTGAACATAACATGCACCGGACCAGGTCACGTGTTAAACACAATCACCATGGTGATCAAACCTGGTGCAAGAACTGCCTTCGTAACACAGAAAATATGGACTTCAGGCTCATACCATTAATCTAAAACAGGCACAAATATTTCTATTACTATTATATATGTAATTTAAGCTTTTTACAATGCATAAAAAAGTCCGTCAAATGTGTATGGAATAAACATTAACAGCTAGCATACAAAAAACATCATGCAGTTTAATCATCTTTTGAGCTGCTTGAGTTATCTTACCATCTATGGGTAATTATGCCTTTTCTCCTTTGTGGATTAGCAGGGAAATTACCCTTAATACCTGGGCTGATTTGATGTGAGGTCAGAAGTGATTTCATTTTATAAATCAATACTAATTACTTTGTGATCAGCTCATTCACAGAAACTTGGCAGTCTCTTAAAACGGGCAGCAGTGACTGTTTCCATTAACTGACAGTCGTAGTGATGAAGTCTACATGTGACAAGTGAATGAAAATATCACGTCTGCATGAATTATCAATGTATTGCTTGTCCCTAAGGGAGAAAGACTGGGAGAATGAGTCTCACACACATGCACACACACACACACACACACATACACTTGGGGTATCAGTCTATCCAGCTGTCATTTGCAGCTGTCGATACCAAAATGTTTCTCAGGAGACACATATTCAGGTGATTTATATCTTTGCGTAAAGAATATGGCCTATAAAATTATACAGATAATGCACTGGGCACTGTAACGTGATTTAGCCTCCACTCTAATATTACTTATCTTATGCTCCATTGCAAAGACTTGGGAAGGCTTTTACATCATAGCAGAGCCAATACTGCCGGAGTATAAATTTCAGCTGAATAATCAGCTGAGATCCATTTTATTCTTACTGCGAACCGCCCTCAGGTGCCAAACAAGTGCTTTAAAGTACAGTTCACTGGGTAAGTACAAAGCCTACCTCCGCACTTATTTTTTTCTCTGTGTCCATATTCATTGAGGTAGATTGAGAGCTAATCAATTCTCAGTGGGCTCTAAAAGGCCAAGACTCAGGCTACAGCCCTCTGCTCCAAGTAATATCACGCTCTGTCTTCTAGCCCTGCCCACTCCACCTCCTCACATCTGCATAGACTTACTCCAGGTTTCATGTGGATGTTGGCTTTTTTATCTAAAATAAAAATAAAAATAAAACAGTCTGCTGGGTGTTTGAATTACACTACAAATGCAGGAGGAAATGAAGAAATCAACATCACTGGAGCTCGTTTTACAAGCTTCAGCTGAAAAACGCTGTATACAGTATGCCGCTATCACTACCACACTTACAGGCTCTTATCCCTACTTGTGGGCTAGCACTCAGACAGTGCACTCAGACATTTACTGAGGACCTGATAAACTGCTGCTGAAACCAGAACTGACTTGGTATGAAGCATTTAAAGTGTTGCTCAAATGATGTGAAGTGAGATCGGACTCGTGCAGGAGTTGGATAAAATTACATTTGACCTTTTTTTGAATGTTTGAGAATGCCAAACACAAAACTAGTTCAAGGGTTTCCCTGTAAAGTTGCTGAAAGACAATCTTTTACAACTCTGGGTCTTAAAGAGTTTCCACATATATTTTCAACCCTGCCTCACAAATACTGCATAAAAAATGAATGCCAAATTAGATTGCACAGTGTTAAAGCCTCATACGTTGTAAGATGTTGTAAAAGATGTTGGTCACTTTGAATTTTATGCCATATGAGGCTCAGAAAGTATTTTTCTCACGATAATGTCCGTAGATTCACAACTTCTAGCAGTTATTGAATGTAATTTAAAGGATTCTTGACACAAAAAATGAATGACAAATCTATGAGAATTTATACAATTTCATTTGAGCAAATGAAAAAAACAGTACTCTGTATAACAATAGCTACAATTCCTCATCTGTGAGTGCACTACTGTTGCTAAACCCTCAAATTAAAATTGACAGTCTGCACTTTAAGCCAGTGTTCATAATATACCTTATCCTGAAATATTATGACAAAAAAAGCTAAAAGAAAGAACAATGTCCAAAAATATGCAAATCTAATTCTACTGCACGTCCCACATGTCTGGTTCTAGAAAAATCCTTCTGGTTGGCTTGTTTGTTTCACACTGTGACAAAAATTATTAACACAACCTCACATTAGTTTGACAAAAAAAGAGCTGATTTTGAGAAAAACAAAGAGTGAACTGAGAGGCAGAGAAAACAGAGGGGGCTGCAACAAAAAATATATAAATAAATGAACGTCTGAGTGACAGCTGCAGCCTCCACATTGCTTTTAAACAACAAAACATTGGCCTCCAATTTCCATTTCTCTCTCTGCAGCAAAGCATGTGGTAGCTTTGCCATTAAAAAGACATGCACACACACACACACACACACACACACACTCAGAATGTCCATTAATTTTTAAGTTGTCAGCAGCGTCTTAGCTTCAGTTTGGCCACTCAACTCCTTGAGCTAGTCAACTCCCTACACAGCACTGTTGGAGCTTTACTACCCGCTAAAGGCAGTCTAATTATATCAGAGAGAGAATAGACTGAAAGTGTATACATGTATGTGTCTGCATGCAGTACAGTGCAGAGGAGAGTTGACTTGAGGTTGAGAAGAAAAGCGAACACAAGCGATACAGCAGTAAAACATGAGACAGACTCCACTGATTGATTAAACAATGGCTGCTCATTAGAGAGAAACTAGCCTGTGGGAAGAAGGGAAACATGTGTGTGTGTGTTTGTTCGGGGTTGCTGAATGGCCCGCAGCTGAAAGAAAGATAAAGACTGCTGGTGGATAGAGATATAAACTCACACACACACATGCTAATGCATGCACACACACACACACACGAGCAGAACCCACAGACATGGATGAGACTGGAGCTTTGGACCAGCTGCTATATATAGTGCATGGGCGAATCTAGGATAACGCATTACTGTTCTCTAGCTGCCATGCAGAGACACACACACACACACACACTCAAAGATGCACACAATCTAAACCGGGTTGACTGCAAAACCAGTGGCTCTGTACGAGAAGAACTTGACATACCATTATTTTGACACACTTCACAACACACACATACACACACACAGAATAAGGCATACAGAACACTTTAAACAAACAAATACACACACATCGACACTCAGTCAATCAATACTTAATATGCACTGCCTTACATTTAAATGGTCATATGAAAACACACAGCTTCCACCCTTGGAAAAAGCGCACTTATTAGTGTAGACAGTTTTTCAGGCACAGAAGACTTGTGTGTTCATCTTCTGATATCTGTCAGCCATTGTTTGTCTGCTACAACACAACCCAAGGAAGCTCCAGCTGCTGCACTCAGGTTTAATTCTATAATTGCAAGAACACACTGCTTGGCAATACTGTAAGATGAGGCTGGGTTGTAAGCCTGCACTTAACACATTTAATGACGCATGTGATTGTTGTTTGCACGAGTCATATCAACTTTGCACTCGCCACCCCTACTCGAGAGATTTTGGGAAACAAATGTATTTTAATCCAGAGCTGTGCTGTTCCAGAGGTACGTAAAACTCATTTAAAAATCATATATTAACTTATAATTTAACTATAATAAAAATTAAGCAGTGGAGCCTTTTTCACAGTTAAACAGCATTTTTCCTTTATTTGTTCACATAGGATTAATAGTTGTTACTTATTTATCAATTTTACACTGTTTTTTTATTTACCTTTCCACAAGGCTAAAGCCTTTCATGGGCTTCATGTCACAGGAAATACACAAACACTGTGGTTTTGTACTCTTGTTATGATTTAGTGACATCGAATAAACATTTGAACATTCATTCAAAAAGTTCTTTCAGTTCAACTTGCATGTTGTCACTGCAATATTGTCACTACCCACCATCCAGCCCTCTTTTTGACACTGACACACACACACACCCACACACACACGTTTTCATGTCTTAGTGAGGACATCTCATTGACAGCCACTTACCCTAACCATCAAAAATGAATGGCTAACCCTCAGCCTAAACCTAACCATAACCTAATTGTAACCCTGACGCAAAACTCATTTTGAGCCTCAAAAATGCCTTCAAACTCGTGGGGACGGGCATTTTGTCCTGATAAGTGACTGCTGTCCTCACAAAGATGTCTAAATTTGTACACACAAACACACACAACCACACACACACACACAGACACACACACACCTCTTACCCGTTTGGTGAAGTCCATGGCTTTGAGGATGGAAAGGTTGAGCGTCTCCAGAGAAGCCAGAACTCCCTCATAATCTCCCATGTGCTTAGCAAAGTAGTCTGTTTTACACACACACACACACACATATAAATGCACACACAGCTTGTAGAGTCATAAAATAATTTGCAGTGGTTAGCCCAAAGTAGCTGATTTAATATCCTATATTTAAAAAAATATTTTGCATTTCAACAGGCAAGTATTTTTAATAATGGATAAGAGAGGAAATGAGGGCAGTGGCAGGGAAGTAAGTGCATGTGTGTATGTGTGTGTGTGTGTGTCAGCAGTCTACTTACCGCAGAGTTCCTTAGTGTCAACATTACTATCACAGCATAGCAAAGGAGCAGAAGAAGGAAAGAAAGGAAAGGGAGATAGGAAGAAAGGAAAAGAATGGAGAAGAGCAGGGTCAGAAACAGAGGAAAGTTGTTTTGCATGCAATCACACATACAAAAAGAGCTTGGCAAGCAGAGTGATCTAACAAGACTGTGGCAGGAGTCTGAATCAATCCACCGCCATCATTCACGCTCCGTTCACTGCGTGGGGACTCATTTGGCAATGAATTCTTCACTGCTTCAAAGAAGACTTTCGCTGTTGACTGACCAGGAGAGAAAAGAGAACACGGGAGGAGAAGTGGGGTGGGACAGAAAAGGGATGGAAGAAAGGTGGAAATCAAGGAAGAAGGACGATCCATCCAAAAGATGGATGAGATGCAAGTGATGACGGATGAACTGTGGCTAAGTGGAGGAGATAGGCAGAAACACTCCATCTGTCCATCTCTTCGTTGTGATAATAAATCACTGCTCAGTAAGTCCACAAACATAATGAGAAACGAAGTGTTAAAAACAGTCAAAAAA
>VUQP01045559.1:0-19455 GCA_015108555.1 Coptodon rendalli
TGGGTGAGCTTCAGGGGGTGAGATATTTAAATGAACATCTGAATGATCGGAGAGTATACGCGTGCCAATATCACAGATAGTAACTCTGTTAAGGACCTCCCTCGAGATAGGGAAATAATCAATAATCAAATGTTCTGATCTCACAACAGCTTAATGTAGTCTGTATCAATATCTCTTTTGTGATTGCAGAAAAAAATCCAGACACAGATGCAGCTATATTTTAAAGATATTATTATGTTAAAAATGCTTCATATATCTATGTTAAGTTTTCATTTGAAACTGACATTATTATTTTTTTATTTAAGGGAACAAAACAGTTTTATAAAATGCCATCAAGTATCAAAAGATTGTGTTTCTGATATCTGTTGTTTACTAAAAACTGTAGATCTGTCTGTCAGTCTTCTGCGCGCTGTCCTCAAGACCTCAAGGTACTTAAATTCCTCCACTTGGCAGCAACTTGTCCCTGACCTGGAGTGGGCACTCCACCCTTGTCCAGTGGAGAACCACGGTCTCAGACTTAGAGTTGCTAAATCTCATTCTGGCCACTTCCACCAAAGTGGAAGCCTCAAATCAGTCAGGACTTGGTGAGATCCCACACGACTACAACCTGACCGGAGTTAAAACCACTTCTTCTTTTATGCGTTTTCTAAATATAATGTATGTGACTCATTGTGAGAGAGTGCAAATGATAGAGAACATACATTATAAAATAGTGGAACAGATATTGGGTGTCGAAACCTTACGTCACAGGTCATCATTTTCCACACATTTCTTTACAATCTAAAGATTGTGACACTCGCTGAATCACCGCACCAACTCCATATGCTACTGGCTCTTGCCACAGTCATTTAGTGACATAAAAAACAAAAAAAATATATTTACTAAAGGGCACAAAGCTCCAAAAGAGGCATTAATGAAGGAAAAAACATAATTCAAATGCATCTTACACAGCATTAGAAAAAAGAAACATCTGAGTAGCACAACAAGGGAAACAGTGATGTTAACCAAACTAATCAACACAGTAGTATATTAGTAGTAGTATTCTAAAAAGCTAAATCAATAAAAAATGTATTTAAATACAGGCAATAAAATGTGCACATTCATCAAACATGGTGTATAGCTTAGTCTTAACTCTGTCGGAGATAACTTGAGGTGTTAACCACTTATGTTTTTGATATTGTCTGGTTGTTATTATAGAGTCAAACCACCAGAGCGCTGATGCTTTTGCTGCCACATTCTGATGAAAATACCTCCTCTTGGCCTCATCAGAAAGACATTTCTAAAGATTAACAAGGATAATAACTCTAGATAATGATCATGTATAGCTAATATTAAGTAATGGCATTAAACTATATGAACAAATCATCTCTAGGCGGGTGTTAACAAGAACTTAACTTCCTCGATAGAGACTGTTTTCTTCCAGATGTAACTGGAATATTCCTGTTATTCAGGGACTGAGTTAAAACCCTACAGATGAGGACATGGTGAAATCACACACTGCACCAAGAAATCAAACCACTTCTTCTTTTATATGTTTTCTAAATATGAACACATGAGACTCACAAAACATACAGATGTTAGATGATGCATCTGGATAACAGTGGGACAGACCATGAGTTGTAAAACCTCAGTTCAGAGGTCAAGCATTGTTTAGGAGACTTTGATACCAGTTAAATCATTTAAAGTGTTCACTGTATGAAGAAATGTTATTGCTACATGACAGTGTCACATGTTACTGATGAGTCACAATGCTCTTGCCTTCTCGGTGTAGGTGGATCCTGAAGTTTTGCGCCATCAGCTCCACCAACCTCAGCTCCTCCCATTAGTCTCATTTGCTCTGTATATATATCCGTTGTCCAGTTCTACTTTTTACCAGGTTGTTGTTTGTAAGTGCTTCTTTGATCAGTTTCACATTTATCAATAACATACCTAAAGTTAGTCTGAGTATATCTGGACCGTCCCTCCTGCTCTCCACACTGCTGTAAAAAAACACAACAACTGTCTAAACTATTAAACTGGTTTTATACTGTCATATTTTCCCTCTTATACTGAACATATAAGTCATTTCCTTGTTTCTTTTTGTTGTTCAATCTAAATAAAGAAAAAAAGAACAAAGAGAACAAAAATTGCACAATTTATGATGAATTACTGACACTTCACTATTCCAAGGGAAGAAGTTTTAAGAGTAATCAGCTCAGAGGGTGTGACAGTCGAGATCGAGAACAAGAAAGAAGTGAGACAGAGAAGCAAGATGGATGAATTCAGATGGATTCAAATGTTTTCATGTCTGATGCTGATGATTCAGATTGCAGGTAAGAAAACAGGAAACATTTTAACAGCAGTAAAACTGAGGTTTTACTGGGAGCATGCTTTGTTGTTTTAGGGGAGCATGGGACATATTTCTAAACTTGTGTCTGAGATGGTCTTCACTCTGACTGTAAAAACTGCTGTATTCTCATTTATTTTTTATATTTCTCTTTAATTTTCTCAACAGTATCTGTAAATGAAACCACCATTTTTATGAAAGTTGGAGGTGACGTCACTCTGTCTTGTGTAAATGTGATAGATGAGCAGAATAACTATGATGGTACTACGTGGACCTTTACTTCAAGAAACAAACCAAGAGCAGTAGAGCTGATCAAACTTGGACAGATTGGTGAAGAAGCCAAAACTAAATCAGACAGACTGAGTGTTACAGCGAACTGTTCTCTGCTTATAAAGAAGCTCACAGTTGAGGATTTTGGTCTTTATTACTGTCAACAATACAAAGTCAAAGAAACACCATCTAATCACACTCTGGTTCATCAGTCTGTGGTTCGTCTCTCTGTTGTTACCTGTGAGTATTTACATCACAATCTCATGTTTCAGCTCAAACTGTCTTAAAAAAAACATAATAGCAATTATAGTAGCATTATTTAGGATAATTTTTTTCTGATTCACTCTTTTTTTCTTTCATTATATTTCATTATATTCACCAGTGACTGAACATAAGAACATTGATAGGTGGATACTAAACTGCTCTGTGCTGACATATGGAGAGTTTCATCACACAGTGAAGTGGCAAACTAAAGGTAAAGATGAGGACAAAGAGAACAACCAAACAGTGACTTCACAGACTGACTGCTCCACCGCAGTGTCCATTCCACAGTCTCACTTTCTTTACTCATCAAGATATAACACACTGGCATGTGAAGTGACTGACACTAAAACAGGAAAAGTGCAGCTGTTTATCTTCACTTCGCAGCCCACAGGTGAAAAAACATGTGAGTTCATGATCAACTGTTTACGGTGAATAAAATCACCTAAAATACACAAAATCAACAAAGACACAAACTGAAAACAACACAAAATCAGAAACAACCACAACAATAATAAAGGATTATTCACAAGGTAGTCACCCACAAATATATTCTTTTATCATCATTAGTAATCCTTTTTTTATTCTTTTTTTTTGTACTTAATAATTTAGATTAAAATGTGCCGTACTTGATAAATGAAGAACCTAAGTAAGCATTACATGAGGAGAAAAAGTGAACATTTGGATCTATAAAAGACAGAATTTAAAAGAACAGAAAATTTTAACCAAATTATTTAATAAATTGACTTTTTTTTCCCCAGATTTTCCTGTATCTTTGAGGTCCGTTATTGTCTCTGTGGGGTTAGCAGCAACTTTAATAACTGCTGTGACAGTCAACATATGGACAAGAACTAAAGGCAAATTTATTAATAAGAAGTTTGAATGATTTAGAATTTTTATTTTAGACTGAAATTGACTTCCTTTTCTCATTTTAGGGAACACAACCAAGATGGATAAATCAGTAAGTAAAAAAAAAAACACAGTAATTCAACATGAAAGTTAAAAGTCCTAAAGGTTGTTTTCTGCCATTTGTTATTTACTAATAGCTGTAGTTCATGATTTTCATGAGATTATTTTAGATTTCTTGAGCTAAATGTGGTTCAGCAGAGGATTCATAAGTTGTGATTGAGCAAGTGGCAGAGCAAAAGAAGTTACAGTAGAAATTACAGCTAAACAAACACGGCTGCACAGCGGCAGCAAAAACTCAAAAACACAGACACAAATGAGACAAACTAACCTTCAAAATAAAACAAGAAGTAACCTGATGAAAAACCAACTGAAAATAAGACATGCAGACAGACAAATAAAAAACTAGAGACAATGACAGAAGCTATTAAAATGCACTTGTCTTAACTCACATTATGAAGTTTTATTTTGTTTGTCTGTTTCCCACAGATACATTATGATCAAGATGAAGACGATGTTACAATTCACTATGAAAACATCGGGGTTTCTGCTGCTTCAGTCAGATTCAACTGATCAATTTCAACTCATCAGAAGAAATGGCTTTTATATTACCAGTATCATCTCATCCAGGTATAGATTACATAGTATAAAACAGATAACCTCATTCGATGTAAGTCGTTCCCATTAAGTTGATGCTGTTCATCTGCGAGTTTTGTTTTCAGTGGAAGAAATGTTTCGTCATTCATCCAAGTGACTTCTTTACTCTTCTTCAATCACTTGGATATTTGATGAAACATGTTTCCCCTGAAACCGCTATGATCTGATTGAGTATGTATCAAGACCATATACATAGTTGTTTTGTGTTTCAATATTCTGACTGTGGATTTATATTTAGGTTTGAACTTGTATGAGTTTTATTATGTCATTCCTCGTGTCCAGACCTTTACTCACATCTTTGGTTGAATAGACTAAGACAGAAGACGAGGAGTCGAGGATGTACAAACTGAGATATTGTCACGGTCCTGGTTTGGTGACCCAGTGTTTTTGGTTTTTGTACTTTTACTTTTGATTTTATTATGAAGTATGACTGTTTGTTTTGGTTTCCGTCCTAGTATTTTTAGCTCCCTAGCTTTGGCAGTAGTTCCTGAGTTCTTGGTTTTAGGTTTTGTTATTTGGTTTCCCAGTGTTAATTCTGTGCTGCCACTTATCTGTGTTCCCTCTGTCTGTCCATGGTGCCACACTGTCTGCTAGTGAATCTGTCTGTTAAGTTCAGTGCCTTGTCTGGCTCTCTGTGTCTGAGTTTCCTGTTTTATTCTGAAGGCCTCTGTCTCATGTGAGTGTGTTCAGTTTACGTTTCCTCTGTCTCGTCAGCTCTGATTTCTCCCAGGTGTGTTCCCCTCCTGTCTCCCATCCCTTGATTACTGCTGTGTGTATTTAAGCCCTGTGTGTTCTCCTGCCTGTTGCCGGTTTGTCTGCGTTATTTCCCTCCGTCAACCTGCGTATCTCCCTGTGTGTTCCTATGTTTTTCCCCCCGGGTCTCCAGTTAATGTTTCAGCTTTGTATTGTTAGTTTTTTCCAGTTTAGGTTTTGCTTAGTTTCCTCCACGCCTTTGCCATTTCTGTTTGCATCTCCACCTTCTCAATAAAACTCCCCTGCATCTCAGCTGCCAGCATCTTGGGCCCTCATTAAATTCCACACGGCTCATCCCGTGAGCCATGACAGAAATAGTTAGCCAATAAGCCAGTTTCCCAATCAGCTCTCTTCTATGTATACCTATTCTCTAAACTCTAAACTTATCTACCAATTTGACCTACTTGACCACAGTTTCTCTTTCACATTCGTTAATAAACCACATAAAGACTGTTTCTGTGCATGAGGATCTTTTTTATGCTCTCCTAATATATTTGTGACACTATACTTCATGGTTCTATAAATTACTGAAATAAAACAAGCTGAGACTTGAGGTGAGAGAACAGGAAGTTGTGTGGCGAGTGAGGCTGACAGAGAGGCTAGCAGCTGGAGGTGGCTAAAGTACAGACATTCCTTACTTAACTCGAAGTGCAGATACATGTGTTATAGAACATTCTGCCAAACGTTGAAGTACTGATTCAACTTCTTTTAATCAAGTTAAATGGAAAAGGTGCAGCATTTTAAATGTACTCAGTAAAAAGTAGCTGAAAAGTAGTTTGCTTACATTTCTACCAGCTATAATAAAATAATAATAGAAATGGGAATGCAGTTAAAGGGAAAAATGAGGACAGCCATTTGGTTGAAGTGGGATTTGGCAGGTTGGGAAAATCTAGCACTAGTTTTAGAGGCTCAGTGTGAGGTAAAAGAATGACTCACAACTCCAGTATTATTTATCCTGCACTAAACTGCTGATTATTTTCATGAAACCTTTAAACAGTTTAACTCAATTTGTTTTGCTGAATGTTTAGCAATACGTTTACCAGTAGTACTTACATTTAAATATAACCATTGTTCTTCCTCCCCTTTCCAGTCTTTCTTACATCTTTCTCCATCTCTAAGTGAAGTGCTCTCTCATTCAGGGAAATACAGCAGCTGTCCCTTATCATTTCTCTTTGCAGTAATTTGCCTTTACTCGAAATATCTTCATGAATTTCCCTTATATGGGTACATTATGAGCAAACCCACTCCAGGTTTACCACAGAAAACAGGGCCACAATGGTTAAAAGTGATGTGGGGCCTGCATGGCCTAACCCGCAGTGTGGCAGGGAGGGAATTTTGTGGGTTAGGCAGCTTTTGGAGCACCAAGGGGAAAACTACTGGGGGCCTGTTTTAGTCCACTGACCTGGGGCCAACGTGGGGTGTAGGTTTGCCTTTCCCAACCTACCCCGCAGGGCACAGTTTGATTCTGTTTGAAGATTGTTAGAGATAATTTACTGACATGATCAGTGCTAACAGTGTTCTTGGGGTTTTTTTTACTCTAGAGCTTTGCTGCTGTTGTAACCACATTCACACTAATCGCTTCCTCTTTCCTTCTCTGAAATGAAGTACCTCAGATTAACAATAAAGAATACAGTCTCAGAGTCTCAGACCACTACAATATTTTATCTTGATTTTACCTTGGTTGAAAGAGGACCCAAATGCAGGACTTCTGAATAAAGACAATGCATTTATTTACAATGAAAAAAGACCAGAAAGCAGTGGCAAAAATCCACCCCTGTCCAATTCCTGTGCGGTGATTGTCCTCTAAGACTCAAACATGTACAAAGGGGAACAAGGGAACAACATAAACGATGCAGAAAGACAAATAGAAGTCATAATATTCAATACACCCAAAAATAACACATGGGCACTGGGCCCCCAGACCCAGGCCCATGACATCTTGGCTCTGTGTTCTTTGTGCTTTCTGAAATAAACAGAAAGAGGCACTGCATTATCGCAAATATTTATCTTAACTTACAATCTTCACACATTCATCTGGTTCAGTCTTCTTTGCAGGGTGTCAATTATGTCATTGTCACAAATACACTCTGGCAATGTACACAATGAGGGTCTGCTAAATGTTAATATAATTTATCTTTATAATAATATCACTTTATAAAAAACACCTTCATGAATTTGAGAGATGTAAAAAGCTGATATAGTCCATCTATAAAACATTAACATCAAAAAAAAAGAAAAAACTAAATATTGCTAAGGGCTGCGATCAGGAAGTGTCAGTAATGACAGGAAGTGCAAACAGTCTTAAAGAGTCAACAGCTCAGAGAGTGTGACAGTCGAGATCAAGAACGAGAAAGAAGTGAGACAGAGAAGCGCGATGGATGAATTCAGATGGATTCAAATGTTTTTATGTCTGATGATTCAGATTGCAGGTAAGAATACAGGAAACATTTTAGTAGAAGTAAAACTAAATATTATCTATATTATTGCAATCACAAAATTTTATCATAAAGTTTTGTCTAAAATGATCTTCACTCTGATTCTGAAAAGTGTTTTATTCTAATCTATTTTTGATTTCTCTCTTCATTTTTGACAACAGTATCAGAAAATGAAACCTCCATTTTTATAAAAGTTGGAGATGACGTCACTCTGCCTTGTCTAAATGTGACAGATCAGCAGAATAACTGTGATGGTACCATTTGGGCCTTTGGTTCAAGAAACAGAGAAACAGTAGAGCTGATCACACTTGGACAGATTGGTGAAAAAGCCAAAACTAAATCAGACAGACTGAATGTTGCAGCGAACTGTTCTCTGCTTATAAAGAACGTCACAGTTGAGGATGTTGGACTTTATTACTGTATACAATACAAATCAGAAGAAGCACACGTTCAGGATGCTCGGGAACGTGAGTCACTGGTTGTTCTCTCTGTCATTACTGGTAAGTATTTACATCAAAATATTTTTCAACTTAATCTATTTTTAAAATATTAAAAACTTACAATAATCACACTTAAAGTGGAAATGAAACGCTACATGGCTAAAGCCTAACATACACAATGGAGTCCTGCTCTCAAAAACTGACAGATTTAACACTTTTCCCAAGCACACCCAAACAGGTACAATATTATATGCAGCATCACACTCCAAACGTAATTCCGTTTATTACATTTATTGCACTGGCACAAAATGGTGCTAAACTAAAATGTTCTAAACACTTAAACTTTAAACATGCATTTCTTAAATCCAGCTTCACAGACACTGTTAAATCTGTGTCAGTTTAAGAAAGTAGGTCTATATAGCGTAAATTAGCCTTTAGACATGTAGAGTATATGTTATCAAAATAACATGACTAGTTTGTGCTGTTTTTGTCACAAATTATGTTTGACAGTAACTGAACATGAAGACACGGATCAGGTCATTTTAACCTGCTCTGTGTCGACATCTGATGAGTGTCATCACACAGTGAAGTGGAGGATTAAGGGTCAATATGTGGACAAAGATAACGAACAAACAGTGACTGCACAAACTGACTGCTCCACCACTCTGTCCTTTCTGGAGTCTCACAATATTTACCCATCAAGATATAACATAGTGTGTGAAGTAACAGATACTGACACAGGAAAAATGCAGCAGCTCACCTTCAAGCATCAGCTCTTGGCAGCTGAGGAAACAGGTAACATCATGATAAACTGTTTATGACTAAAATCACCAAACACATTGCTTATTTAGATCTTTATTTTTGGTTTTTTGTCTTTAATTGTTTTCAAGGTGGCACAAAAGTAACAAAAACCAAGTACAATATATCTTTTTGATTTTGTTTTGCTTTTAGCAAGTAACTAAGTAAGATTTATTTATATAGCTCTTTTCACAGATAAAAATCACAAAGTGCTTCACAATAAAAATTAAAAGCTGAACAAAGATGTACAATGAAGGCAAAATAGCTGTTGTACAAGCATCTCTCCCTTTAAAAAGGCCCTTGAGACTGACATTCTCCTGGTGGAATTTGCTTTTATACCCTGTGGGAAAGCAAAATCTTTGGTGCTGTAGGCCAGTGAGATAACCTTCATAATCTAGTGAATTAGCCTTTATTTAAACAGGGCTCTACCACTCGTTAGATTAACAAAGCAGGGAAGCAACTGGTCGCATAAACAAGTATTCTAAGTGTGGCCAGTGTTGTTATGTAGTAAATAGGCTTGACACAGAGGACTCCATCTTCAGCTTCTAAGATGTGAAGGGAGGGTCGCAAAAACTCAGAGGCTAACCTGAGAGAGCAGGTCCCTGCAGAGAGGAAGCTGTCAGGGGCTTGCTGCCAACAGACTGATTATCTCTGTTTTCCACTGCTTTGCTGGTCACTGAGGGGCCACTGCGTTCAGACAAAGGTCCTGCAGTGTGCTCTGTCTGCAATTGGTGTAATCATTTCCACTTAGAGAAAGGCATAAAGGAGCATGCTTGGCAATGCTTGCAGAGAAAGGTGCTGCATATTATGTCTGAGGATGGTGTTACGCATTGTCTGGTCCTTCCTCAGCTCAAATTTAGCCTGGACAGCTTCAAGAGACTGTAATCCACACTACCTAATAGCTAGCTAATTGCGTGCAACATCCAACAGTTTCTCCTCACTCTCAGACTGAGACAAATATGGGTCTATAGACTTGGTACCTTACTTTAAAGTAAAGTAAAATTGAAAAACAACCGAAAATTGTACCCAAATAATTTTAATAAATTAAAGTTTTCATTCTTTTTACAGATTTTTCTGTATCTTCGAGGTTCATTATTGTCTCTGTGGGCTTAGCAGCACTTTCAATAGCTGCTCTGACAGTCAACACATGGACAAGAACTAAAGGTAAATTTAATTTAATCATGTAAAGTTAAAGATTTAGAATTTTCACTTGAAGCTGAAATTGATTTTCTTCTCTCATTTTAGGGAACAAAACACAGATGCATAAAGTTGCCATAAGTGCATAACTCAGTAATACAGTATAAAAGCTTAAAAACCTGAATGTTGAGTTTCTAATGTTTGATATTTACTTGATATTACTGCAAGTGGTTATGCTGAGACTATTTGGATTTCTTGTACTAAATGTTGATTCAGCAGAGGACTGAGGTTCAGAAGTTTAAAATGCAAAAGGTGTGGTTTTTACCCAGCAAGCTACACACAAAACTAACCTTCAAAATAAAACACAAATTAACTGGGTGGAAAAAAAAGAAAATAATAAAATTTGCAAAGACAAACAGTGAGATACAGATTAGGCAAACAAAGAACAGAACTTTAAAACAGGAAGAGCAAACTAACAATTACAACTTAAACCAGAGATAATTACAAAACCATTATTACAATATTATTTGTCATAATCTCACATCTTATGCATTTTATTTTATTGTATTGTATTAGGTTATTTTCTGCAGGTGCATTTTAATAAAGAAGAGGATTATGTTTCAATAAAATAATAAGCATCCGAATCTCTGCTGTTTCTATCAGATTGTGCTGATCGACATCAACTCAACAGAAAAACTGCTGTTATATTATCATCAGTATCATCTTATCTTGCTTTATAGGTCACATCCTTAACCCCATAATGCCATTTGTATCATATTTGCTACATGAGTTTTTGAGACCGTTATCTCATCAACATGATCAATACTTGCCATAAATTCAAAATGTAATGAACAAAACGCTGTTTTTTGTCTAAAATGAACATTGTTGTTAACAAAAAGTTGCTAAAAATGCCTAATGTATCAAATGTGACGCAAAAAATATATAATAAATATATCATAAACAACATGATATAGCAAAAAAAAGGATTTTGTTTTAAGGGTTAATAAACATCTCATTTCCAAAAAGTCAGAGTCTTCTGGCTTTTTTTTTTATGAGTTGGGTGTTACAGGGTTAAAACAGGTAATAAGGTTATTTTAATATGAACAACTGGCTGTATGTTGCAAACTATTTTCCTTTCAGTTTGACTGAAGACATATTTAATTATTGATCTCTCACCACTTTGGGATTTATGAAATGTCTATTCAGGAGATTTTACCAACAGTATCATTATTCTCTGTATGTAATGTAATCTCCAAATAAAATGTATTTTTGTTTAGTTTTAAGGTTTTTGTGTGATTGTTTGTTTTCTTCAGGGAACTTCAATACAGTACATTTCACTAGAAGGAAAATAAAAAATAAACAAAGTTGGGGGATTTTGCCAGAAATAAACACCAACTGTAATTAAAAAAAAAATAATAATAAAAAAAAATCATGAACATCATCAGACAGCATAAAAAAACCACCTGATAATGTCTGTGGTGTTAATATAGAAGGACAAACCTCCCGCGCACAGCAGTCACACTGATGTGAATCAAACCTGGTTAGCACTATAACTTTTCCCAGCTTTATGGCACAAAATTACATCCTTTTGAAAAGCTCCACCAAAAAATTAAATTGAATTTAAAGAAAAGAATATAGTCAAGATAAGTACTGTGGCTCAGCATAACTCGAGATGACTCAGTTAGCATGTTAACTATTCTTGTTTAGGGTGTTCATATGGTCATTTTCAAAAGCTCAAATGTGCAGGCCTCTACTGCTGTTGTAAGACACATCCCCTTCAGTTCACAGGAATAAGTCTTTCTGTTCTTTTCTACTTCATTTTATTGCTCTAATATAAGGTATTAACAGAAAGAGGAACTGTTGATATTTGTTTTGACTGACAGTTTTCACACATTCAACTTCATCGGTTATTATTTTTAAAGATGTCAAACTCGTCATTGCCACAAACACACAGCAGGAAATGAAACAATGTTCACCTTTCTTTATCTTATAAATGGGTTAACAAGAAACTAAAAACATAGTAATAATAATAGCAATAAATAAGATTATTTTTTACCAAGGGTTCAACATAAGGACAATGATACGATGATTTCAAGCTGCTTTATGTTGGGCTATATAAAGAGTGTCCTTAGACTGTGATGAGAAATGACTGACTGTTTATTTATACTCTCCAGCATGTCACTTATTCAAGTGTGAAATGACTAACACAGGAAGTGCCACTGTCTACCTTCACCCCTCAGCCCACACATGAAGAGGCAGGTGAGATCATGAAGAAGATTAAAAAACAGATGAAAAATATTAAAACATTTTTGTTTGTGTTATTTTGGTTATTAAGATAAAACAAAAACAAACCAGAAAAACTGAAAAAGCACACTTACAAGGCACACAGTTACCTGTTATATGTACGTGTCATTGTTCATTTTGTTACTTACATATTTTTATGTTATGTTCAAATCAATTTCCCCAAATTAGCCACTTTATAAAAAAACATGACAACATGGCAACTGTCTAGGATGGCTGGATGCCTCCAGGTGAAGTATTCCAAGCATGTTCTACCAAGAGGAGGTTCTGGAGCAAACCCAGGACACAGTAAAAAGATTATATTGCTTGGCTATCTTGGGAGCAACTAAATGAGCTGGAAGACGGGCGAGGATGAAGGAAGTCGTCTTCTCTGCTGACACTTTTGCTCCGACGAACCAAACCTAGACAAGTTTTAGAAGATGGGTGTTTTTAAAGTGCGTTGCCTTTCCTCTGTACTTTCTTTTTTCTAATAGACTCTTTTAAAAATTAAAGGAAGCTGCATTGATGCACATCCACACATTCAGCCTCCTCAGTCATTTTTAATTCTTCGTGGTGTCAAACACGTCATTGTCACAATGCACTGAGGGAACGCAAACAACATGCACCTGTCAAAAATAACTCCATGATTTTGAAATGTGTTGCACCATTGGTGTGTTAACATCAGGGAAGTGACATCTCACTAATCACAGGAAACACAAATAATCAGATGTCGTCCCCATCAAGATAAAGAACAAGAAAGAAGTGAGACAGAGAACCACAATGGATGAATTCATATGGATTCAAATGTTTGCATTGCTGCTGATTCAGATTACAGGTAAGGTTGTTGGGCTCCGTTTGGTTTATGGGATTTTGTACCGTGTTTATTGTTGTGGTGATCTTTTTCTTAGTCTTGGTATGCAGTAATTTAGTTTTCTTGTGTCTCTTTGTTTCATCATTTTCTAGGTACTTGTTTATTTAGTCACTTTCCACGGGAAATATGTGCAGCAAAACACAATTTTATATGATGATCTTTATTCTACAACACAGCCTACACTCTCTTAGACAAGCTTTCTTGCAAATTTTTGAAATATTTCTCCAGGCTTATTGAAAGACATTCAAAACTCTTTTTTGGATGGTTGCTGCCTTTTGTTCTATTTTCTGTCAAGATGATCCCACACTGCTTCGATCATATTGATGTCCAGAGTCTGGGGAGGCCAGTCGTGATTTAATTATTTCTTTTAACTATTTTTTTTCTTTTTTTCCATAGAGCCTAAAACATGTACATACACATAAATCTAAATTTATCAGGAGGGATTTTGGCCCACTTCTCTTTACGGACACTCTCTAAATCCTGTTTCTTGGCTGCTGCTGGGCAACTCAAAGCTCCTGCTCTCTCTCTACAGATTGTCAGTAGGACTGAAGTTCAGCAACTCTTTTGTTGCCTTGGAGAAGTGTTTTGGGTCATTGTCAGATACATAACTGTATACATTTTCCATGGTGCTAGCCTCAGGTGTGCCCAGACCTAACCCCACCCAAGCCCACAGTGTGGGTTTCATATGTGTCTTAAGGTAATGACTGTACTCTTGGGCTGTGTGGGTCAGGTAAACCCACCCACTCTTGTGTACCTTTCTTTGTTTTGTCTTTCAGGTTTGATATTTTGTATTTTGTTACAGATGCAGCACTTGGAGACACAGCATGTCTGTTTGCTTCATCAGTGACGTTTCCCTATCTAACTATCCCCCTTTTGATTTTCTTCAGGGTTTCCCCCCAACCCGTTTGTCCCTTATTATTTTTCTATTCCTTCACTTTCTTTTCCCATCTTTCGCCAACCTGGCCTTCACTCCCTGTCCACTCTAGCATAATACCCACAAGGATAATTATATGAATAATAAAAGAAAGTAAATGAAATAAAGGAAAAAATAACATGAGGAGCCTACACAGGGTCTACAGTGCTCCTTTTGGAAAAGTAAATATGTGTGGCATAAAAAAAGCATTGTTCTACAAAAAAGAGTGTGGGACACGTGCATAATATTGTGTCTAAACTATCTTAATTCTTTTTCTTTTTTTTAATCTATTGACTCATTTTTTTCTTCTTTTTTCTTCTTTTCTCTCCAATCCTGTCAGCAAGAACTGCAAATGCAACCTCCATTGTTATGAAACCCGGAGATGACGCCACTCTGCTTTGTGTGAATGCGATGGATGACCAGAATACCTGTAACAATACAATGTGGGCCTTTGCTTCAAGAAACAAACCAACAGCAGAGGTGTTCAGGTTTGGGGAAATTGGTGAATATGCCAAATCTAAATCCGACAGACTCAGTGTTGCTGTAAACTGTTCTCTGGTTATAAAGAAGCTCACAGCTGAGGATGCTGGTCTTTATTTTTGTCAGCAATATAAGTTGGGGAAAAAACAAGCACAACACTCTCTACTTCATCAGTCGGTGGTTGATCTCTCTCTTATTACTTGTGAGTATTTACATCAAAAAATATTGTCAGCTCAAACTGAAACTTCAGGTATAAAGATTCCAGCAATGTGGTTGTTTAATTTCTTTCTCTCACATTATCTCCATCTTCACCAGTGAATGAACATAAGGACAATAGTCAGGTGATTTTAAACTGCTCTGTGCTGCCGTATGAAGAGTGTCATCACACAGTGAAGTGGCTGTTTGACAGTCAAGACGTGGACAAAGATAACTAAGAAATATTGACTTTGCAGACTGACTGCTCCACCACTCTGTCTTTTCCAAAATCCCATCAATTATACACATTAAAATTTAACTCAGTGAAATGTGAAGTGACCGATACTGGCACAGGAGAAGTGCAGCAGTTTACCTTCATCAGCCAACAGCGCTCTGGCCAAGACACAGGTGAGCTCATAATCATTTATTGGATGGATTTCAAGTTTTTAAACAGATTTTAGAACAAATTTTGTTTTGTTTGAAAAGAGAAAAACATAAACCATTGACAAAATATATTTGTCATGCTTTTTTTTTTTTTTTACATTTATTATTATTTCTACAGATGACAAGAAAACAACAAATAAACCAACCAGCAGAACTGAAATCAGCACAAGCCTAGAAGCAGCCATGGCAACAGTGAAGGAAGTTTCTCAAGGTAGTTTGTTCATTCAAAATTTTCATTGGTACTTAAATTTGTCAGAACATGATGTACCCAAACAATCCCTTCATAAGGTGAAAAAATAAAAACATTTTTGATGAGTTACAAAAACGTAAATGTTCCTCGATATAAAATGTAAAATATTATGTAACCCCAAACTTTAGATGTTTAACTTTATTGCAAGCTTTAATATTAAAGACAAATATTTTCATTTATTTAGGTGGGATAAACAAAACAAAGAATCCAGCCAGAGAAACTGAAAGCAGCACAACATCAGTAACAACCACAACAGCTGTGAAGGATATTTCACAAGGTAGTCACTCAAACATTCATCCTTTTGTTATGAATCATCAATTCTTTTCGGTTATATAATTTTTTAGTAGCACTTAATTTAGTAGTGTCAGAGTTGATAAATGACAAACCTAAATAAGAACACAAAAGAAGAGAAAAGATTTATAACGGAAACCAAAGATAATTACAAAAATGTATTCACCGTTATTGCATAATTTATAATCTGATGCATCTTATTTTGATTTTGGTTTGTTTGGGGTTTTTTTCTACAGGTACATTTTGATAACAAAGAAGATCATGTTACAATAAAGTCTGAAAATATTGGAGACTCTGCTGCTTCCATCTGACTGCAATGATCATCACCAAAATCAATTCCAATTACTGTTTACGTATTAGTATCAACTTTTATAATTGGTTAAATGCTTAGATATAAAACAGATGCTAAAGTAATTTTAATAAAAATGATTGGTTCTTTTTTTTTACTTCAGTCTAGATGTGTATTTTCATTTCATCTTTTATAAAAGGATGTTGGTTTTGATAAATGACAGAATCTGCATCAATATTGTTGTTCATGATATAGTAATCATAAATTAAAATGTATTTCTATTTGGTTTGGGTGTGATTTTATACTAATTAATCCTTTATTCAATACTTCTTACATTAATACTTGTGCATAGAGCAAGATCACTGGGCTGGACAGGGTCAATGGATTCCCTGTAAAGAGATTTGTACATGTGGGTAAAAGAGGGTCTTAGGCATAGGACACTCAACTTCTTTAAGTTGCTTGAAGATGTTTCACCTCTCAGCCAAGAAGCTTCCTCAGTTCTAGGGTCAAATGGTGGAGAGTCCCAGATTTAAGCCCTGTGGAAGTATCCCCCCAAAAGGACCCCCTAATGATCCTCTACCTAATCACTCGAGCCAAGGTGTGAAGACAGGTGTAGGTCACAATCAGCCAGGGTTTCGGGTGAGCTCATTGTGAAACGGCCCAGGGTGTGAGTGGGTGTCTGGGAAGGGATCTCAAAACTGGATTATAGGTGACAGATAGTTGGTGTCGTAAGCCGCTGCCTCTGTTCAAAGATGGTCGCTCACAGTGGACATAGATGGCTTCTTTCACTCCTCTTTCAAACCATCTGTCCTCTCTGTCCAAAATGTGAACATTGGCATCCTTGAAAGAGTGACCTTTGTCCTTTAGATGCAGATCGACCGCCTAGTCTTGTCCCCTGTAGGTGCCATGTGTTTATGAACTGGCTGTTTGGTCTCTCCAATGTAAAGGTCTGGGCATTCCTCGCTACACTGTACAGCATAAGCTACATTGTTAAGTTTGTGTTTAGGAGTTTTGTCTTTGGGATGAACCAGTTTTTGTCTGAGGGCCTGAAGTACACTGGCATGTTTTGCTTGGAGAAGACTCTCCTGAGTTTTTCAGATATACTGGCTACATAGGGGATGGCAATGTTGTTGCGTCTGTCTTTCTTATCCTCCCTATTTGCTGTCTGATCTTCTTTTCTGTGCATCTTTGTTGACTTGATGAAAGCCCTATTAGTATAACCACATAGTTTAAGAGCCACCTTTATATGTGTTCCCTCTTTTTCCCTTCAGGCTTAGAGGGAACATTTTACGCTCAGTGTTGTGTTGTTCTGCCCGGTGGTGTAGGGTCCTGATTACTCCAAGTTTGTGTTCTAGAGAGTAGTGGGAGTCAAAGAGGAGGTACTGATCCGTGTGTGTGGGCTTCCGGTAAACTTCAATGTTGAGGTTTCCCTTCCCTACCATATCTGTACCAGTGGCTGGGTACTCTCCCTTTAAAAGAGCCAAGAGCCTTTCTTTCCACTTCCTCCATGTAAAGGTTGGCTACAATAGGTGACACCAGGGAGTCCATGGCACATCCATGTATTTGTCTGTAAAAACCCTTGTTGTATTTGAAATACGTGGTGGTAAGGCAGAGGTCTAACAGTGTGCAAATCTGATCGGGGGTGAAGCTCCACCATTTGACCCTAGAACTGAAGAAGCTTCTCGGATGAGAGGTGAAACGTCTTCAAGCAACTTAAAGAAGTAAGTTGCGTAAACATCTAGTTTCTGAGTTTTTGGTTGATCTGGCTGTCATCTCATGTGAGTATTTACCATATCATATCGTATTTATCAAACAGTGGTATGCACAACTTTGAGCACCCCTGATAATTTTCATTATTTTTCTTTATAAATCATTGGTTGTTTGGATGAGCAATTTCATTTAAATATATCATATAGCAGATGAACACAATGATATTTGAGGAGTGACATGATGATTATAGGATTTAAAGATGGTGTCTTTAAATCAATAGTTACTTAAACAATATTAGGCAGGTGCATACAGATAAGATAAGATAAGATAAGATAAGATAAGATAAGATAAGATAAGATAAGATAAGATAAGATAACCTTTATTAGTCCCACTCGTGGGAAATTTGTTTTGTTACAGCAGAAAGTGGACAGTGCAAAGTTACATAGTAAAAATGAGAAAAACACTGGAATAGCATAAAAGTAAGAATAAGATACTGTACACAACTGTACACAATAGAATAAAATAGAATACATTACTATATACAACTGAGTATGACACAACGTTGTCTGACAGCAGTAGGGAGGAAAGACCTGCGAAATCTCTCTGGGTGCCGCAGCCTGCACACTAAGGACTCGTACACAGGAACAAGGTGCACCAGGTTGTGATCAGCTCTGCCCAGGGGAGGGAGAGGTGATGAACTGTACGCCTCTTTTGCGTTGGCGTACAATAAGTGCAGTGTTTTATTGTCTCTGGTTGGGCATGTCACATACTGGGTGAAGGTGGGCAGTGTGGCGTCCAGTGAGACATGATTAAAGTCCCCTGATATTAGGAGAAGGGTAAAAAAAGGTAAAAGTTGTTTGGTAAGCTCATTGACCCTTGACCTACATATACAGGTAAATCCAATCATGAGAAAGGCTATTTAAGGTGGCCAACTGCAAGTTTTTCTCCTCTTTGCATCTTCTCTGAAGTGTGCCAAAATAGGAACCTCAAAAAACTCTTGAATGATGTGAAAACAAAGATGGTTTAGGGCAGAGGTCCCCAACCCCCGGGCCTCGGACCGGTACCGATCCGTGAGTCGTTTGGTACCGGGCCGCGAGAGTTGAGGCTCAGGTGTGAAATGTATGGTTTTCAGGGTTTTTATTGGTTTTCAGCGTTATTTTATTATTTTTTTTATCGTTAACTCGGTTTTCCTGGGTCTTTTCACGTGTGTTATGAATAAATCTTCTTTTTTTCGGTACCGGTACTAGTTTTATTTTGTTGCATTTATCCGCGACACCTTAAAGGCCGGTCCGTGAAAATATTGTCGGGCATAAACCGGTCCGTGGCGCAAAAAAGGTTGGGGACCGCTGGTTTAGGGGAAGGATACAAAAAGCTATCACAGAGATTTCAGATGTCAGTTTCCACTGTGAGGGACATAGTGAGGAAATAGAAGACCACAGGCACAGTTCTAGTTAAGGCCCAGAATGGCAGGTTAAGAAAAATCTTAAATAAGCAGAGGCCAGTGTGGCCAGTGCAGGTACTGGGAATCTTGTTAAAGTTTAGGGTCGCATGGTTTCCAGTCAATATCAGCAGATTCTTGAGAACAATGTTCAAGAATAAGTCACAAAGTTTAAGTTACGCTGGGACTGGATATTTCAACAAAACAACGACCCTAAACACTGCTCAAAATCCACTAAGGCATTCATGCAGAGGAACAGGTACAACGTTCTGGAATGGCCATCTCAGTCCCCAGACCTGAATATTATTGAA
>VUQP01045565.1:0-12244 GCA_015108555.1 Coptodon rendalli
AAAATTGATGTTTGTTGTTTTCCTCACTGTGCATACAATAACCATCCAAATTTTTCCAAACTCTATACTGATACCTTAAGAAAAACTCCCAACTGTTTTGGTGACATCTGATGTAATCTTAAACTGCTGATTTGTTTATTTTATTTTATCTTATAATATTTGGTGGCTACTTTCTTTAATCAAATCAAATCAAATCACTTTTATTGTCACATCACATGTGCAGGTACACTGGTACAGTACATGTGAGTGAAATTCTTGTGTGCGAGCTTCACAAGCAACAGAGGTGTGCAAAATACAATAACATGAAACAAGCAAAATATAAGGATGGCTAAATCTGAGAGTAATAAATATATGTACAATATAAGAGTGTATGCATTACTGGATGTGTATACTAAATGTTTTTTTCTATGTGTGTGTGTGTGTATGTGTGTGTATACATATTTTACAAATTAAATAGAGTAAACAATAAAATAAAATATATAAAAAATACAGAGGTTGGTAGTTGACATGTGCAAAACAGTGGCATTTATATACAGTATGGAGTGCATTATGCAGTATGGAGTGCACTTTATAATGATATATTGTGAAAGTACAATTTTTTCTTGTCATCTCACACCTTTTACCTGCTACCCTTTAAACACATGGCACACAGATGTAAGCCTAGATTTAATCTTCCTAGAAATTACTTGCATCTATAATTCAGTAGTGCATGGCCCATGACCCATGCAGTGTTCAGCGTCAATCCAGGAAGTACTGGTGAAAAATGAAAGTGTGAGGTGGTGGTCAGGGTAATGGATGGTATGCAATAGCACAAAATCATCTTCTAATCTGATACTAAGCAGCACCGAGTGTTTCCAATCATTTTTTATTACCATAATTGGCAAATGTACAGTATGTAGGAAAGAAGCTTGATAAAACCCTAGGTTTTTCTCTGTGATAATTAAGAAATATGTTGAGCAAAAAAAGCTACACAGAAAAATTGCAGACACTAGGAAGAGCAAGAGAGCAATTTATTTTTGGTAATAATCCAACTGAGGCAAGTATTGATATTTAACGAAGACTTATTAGTAATGATATCAGTACCTCGGTATTCATTCAGCTACACTTAGTGGATTAAATTGGGCTGTTTTCTGACTTTAATGTTGGAAGCTGAATAACAAAAGTTTGTGGCTTAAAAATTAAATTCCCATTCACATGGCAAAATCGACCCAATGGACCCTTTGAATGCCGGTAGTGGGTTTAACTTGTGCCCCTCAGTTTTTTGCTGTCTGGTACCATACCGCTCACCGAAACTGTGCTGGGATTTGAGGCTGCTACTGCTTCTGGCAGTAATGAGCATTTCATAACTCCCTCCTTTACTCTAGTGCCCATGTGTAGGTTGCGAATTTACCTTTCCCCGAGTCAGTACCATTACTCCCCTCTTCCTGCTGTGCTGAGCTTTGTTTTTTCTTGTGGCGAGCAATCAAGTCAAAGCCCTAGACAACTCAGAGCTGTACATATGCATCTAATATTTACACTTTTCATATAGTTTGGCTGACTGAACTAAGCTTATTTTTCAGCCATGAGAAAGTCCTTAACCTCATTTGAAGTTATCCCACATGTAATTTGTATGCATATATTTAGGCAATACTGCACAAATTACCTGTTTTCCCAGATATTGATGAGTTTGACTGAGTGTTCAGACCTTAACATAGCACTCTGCAAACAAAGTCTTCCTTAAGCAACTGAGTAAGGATGTGAAAATGAAGCAAATTGGTGCCCACAAAACAGGGAAGGACTATAAAAAGATATCAAAGCACTTTGAGCTTGCAGTTTCCCATTTCTGAAAAATCATTAAGAACTTCCTGTTACAGAAAATTGTGGAAGTTAATAAAAGATCTGGAAAGCCAAGAGAACAGACCGAGAGACATAGCAAAGCGTTTGTATAAGTCTCTTGATTAACATGATGTATGAAAAAACATGTACAATACCTGCCCAAGGCACTGAGTATTCAAATAGGTGGCTTCATATTACTGTAATGAGGCAGTTCATAAATTCAAAATGTGTGGGTTTTTTTGTAAAATTGCATAATATTAATATATTGTCACTGTCCAGCAATGGATTGGTGACGTGTCCGAGGTGTACCCTGCATCTTCCTTCCATCCATTCGCTTCCACTTATCAGGGTAGCGGGGGGCACTGGAGCCTATCCCAGCTGTCATGGGGCGAGAGGCGGGCTACACCCTGGTCAGGTCGCCAGTCTGTCACAGGGCTAACACATAGAATCAGACAACCATTCGCACTCACATTCACTCCCATGGGCAATTTGGATTAGTCAATGAACCTATCCCCACAAACTGCATGTCTTTGGATGGTGGGAGGAAGCCGGAGTACCCGGAGGGAACCCACGCAAACACGGGGAGAACATGCAAACTCCACACAGAAAGACCCCAGCCTGATGGTGGAATTGAACTCAGGACTTTCTTGCTGTGCGGCAACAGTGCTAACCACCATGCTGCCCCTGCAGCTTCCTCTCCACCCTAAATTGAATAAGTGGAGGAAAAATGGATTGATTAATATATTGTCTGGCTTCACAGTTTGAATAAAAGCCACACGTTAGAGATAAGTATACACATTCCAACATACAGACTCATAATCAACCATAGAGTAAGACATTCATTCCAACGTACACACTTTCATACACAAAAATAGATCCACAGTATTGCCCAAATAATGGAGAAAAGATTAAGGGAAAGCTAATCTATAAAAATGAGTTTTCAGCAAACAAACCTGCTAGGCTGAAGAAGACTGTTCCTAAATTTGGGTACTACAACCTCAAAAGTGTAATCAGCTCTGGATTCAAAATATGAGTAATTAGGGGACGTTGATCAGATGAGAAGTCGGTATCAGTGATAAGATCTTCATAGCTCTGATATATGAGCAGGAGCTTAGAGCTTTATATGTTAATAATAGGATTTTAAAGTGGATTCTGAATTTCACTGGGACATAGGGAAGTACAGCAAGAAAAGGTTTGATATATGAGCACTGGTTACATTTTTTAGCAGCCTTGCTGCTGCGTTCTGCACCAATTGGAGACAGGATATGGGGATGCTTGTGAAAAGTGAGTTACAAAAGTCAAGAAGAGGTCCAAATTAATGAATTACAGTAAAGATTTGATTTTTTTCTATATTTCTGAGGTAAAGGAAGCAAGGCTGGATGACATGTAAGATTCAAAATTCAGATGTTGGTCAAAGATGATAACAAGGTTCTTAGCAGACGCTCTGATGTTACTGGCGAGGGGCCCGATGTACTGACTGACCTACTTAGAGCAACTGTCATGGGCAAACATGTAAAGGGTACCTCTGTTGCTCTCTCTCTGCAATATACTTTATATTGGTAAAAAGAAACATTTGCGTTAACAAAACAAGCAGCACACATTACATTGGCAGTGTTTATCCTATTTCTTTATGCTCTCAACATGCTGACTTTGAGTAAAATAAAGCAAATTTACTTTACTGTATACAAAAAATGTAACTTACTAACATTCAAACTTTTTTATGCAATGTCACCTTTAGCCAGAACAGATATTTAAAAAGGTATGTATGGAGACCCCCGAACACTGCTCCTACTTACAACCTCACACATCTAACCATTGTCATAGTACAACAGGGACCTCTACAGGCCACTGATGGAAACAAAAAAAAAGCTTTTGCACAAAACTGTCATTAGATTAAAGCTGAATGCTTGCAGACGTTTTAAGGTCAAATGCTTGCAGATGTTTCACTCACTGCCACAGTCACAGTCTCTTTCTGCCAGTCAGGAGGCATCTCACTGTCTTGTGGCCTCCAGTGACACACCCACATGAAGTCATTCATAAAGACAACACACACACTGTAAGTCTGTCCATCTGGACATTTGGATAGACTGTGGACTGTGAACACTGGGATGAATAACACTCATTTAATTGTTTTTTTATTATTATTTGTGTATAAAAGATCAATACATGGCTTTTTAAATAAAATCTCTGACTTATATCAGCATACCTCCATACTTAAGTCAAAGTACTTGAATCCCCACTGGAAACATGATCAGTAGCTCTTATACCAGTATTAGATAAGCTGTGATCACTGAAACCACTGAAAAAACAAGACTTTTTCTCATCTGTCAGTATTTGAGAGCTGCATGTGTTATCCATTCTATAAAAGCCTTTTTCCCAATCCTTTGGGTAACGACTCTCCATCTAGTTGCAAGATAATGGATAGTAAAATGACTAACAGAAAAATGAGGAGGAAAAACATCTTTCTGCTTCATAAAATTATGTTTATTTTTCATTGTACGGGGAAATCTGTCTACTGAGGCCTTTAAATGTTATTCAAATGGAACAAAATTGGACAGAAAATTGTTCTTTGCTTCAGTTACTCACAACAGGCCTGACAGTGTATGCAAGTGACTTTTTGTAGGGTTCACAAGCGAGAATACTTGGGAAATCACTGCTGTCATTGATGCAGTTAACATATACTTAAACTTAGCTGGCTTTGAATGGTGGTAAGATGATAAATAGGCTATACCTCGGCAAGATAGAAAAACAGCAAAGGACTTTAAGCTGAAATCTTCCTTGTGAAATTTGCTGGGTGTTGAAATGGTGTTTTCTCTAGTGTCCAGTGCAAGTGATATGGTGACATTTATTGAAAGCAAAACTTGTCTTGTGTACAAATGTTCAGAAACAACACAAGTGAACTGAAGTAAAGTTTTCGGGTTGGTCCAAACTTTTCAAAGAAGCAAGTTTTAAGATGCATTTGATTAGACTATGCTTGAATAAGAGACACGGAAAAGGGCATGGTCATTTTTTTTTAATGAAAAGCTCACTTTGATGTTAGACGAATATGTTGATAACATAATTAGAGCATGGTATTTGGATATCTTTGTGGAGTTTATTAGACCACATCTCTAGCTTGAGTAGGCTTTCCTTGACTGTGTGTGACATTTGCCTTTATGGTTCCTTCTCCGTTTTTTATCTCTTCACCTCATAAAGAGAAATCTTAATTGGAACTTTTAGTAAACAGACAGCACCTACAGTCTGACTTTTCTCCTCGGAAGTGGGATATATCATTTATTTTGTACACCACATACCTCCTTGTCCTTCTTACTAATGTCCTCATCGGTTTGCTGCTAGTGCTCTTGCAGCTATTTGTAAGGCCAACTTATGTGATTAATTAATGTATATTTTTAGAAACCAAGTTAAATAAACCTGGATAGATAATGCATTTCCAGAAGTTTCTTGCTGATGATGTGTGTTAGGATAAAGGCTGGAAAGGGTTGGACGAAAAAGGTAGTCATGGTAGTTTTTTTCTACTTCTTTTTTAATAGACCTCATAGATGCACTTTCTAGAGCAAGTACTTTGAAAGCCATCAGCTTAAATTGAGTTTCCCAATAAAATGGCCTACAGCCTCACATAGCCATAGCTCAAAGTTTGATTAACACAGATTGAAATCAACTAGGCTATGTTGACAACTCTCAAGTTATCTTTATTAGTCTTTAAAAAATGTTATAGTTCCAAAACTTAACTATCTACTTCTACCATCCAGACAGCCCCAGTCTCTGGCATTTCCTAAAGTCAATGAATTGCCATATAATACCATAGAATTACACACAATACTTTTGGAAGACCTAGAAAAAGTACATCTTTTACCACTTGTATAGTGTGCAATAAAGAAGAACAAAAGGACATTTACTGCTGCTGGGTCATTGTGACAAATTTTCTTGTTGCCACCAATCATCTGCAGGTATTCCCAAGTCTGACTAGATCCCTCAGCACATTATGATTGATGCATGTTCCAAACCCAATGCTACTATAGCTAATGTTCTATGATTGATTTGGTTCAAAAAACAGACTTTCAGCAGTACTGTTGACAGGTCTATTGATGACACAATATATTTGAAAGACCTGCTTTTCTTGTATAAAATAGGTGGTACTGAATTGGTCTGTTTTGTGTGGAAGAAGGGTGAAATGTCTCTTGCCCTTTATCTGGAACTCTGCACAGACCCTGATGAAGAAAACTTGGATTGCCTATCGCAATTTATCATTTAAATTTTAGGTTTTGTCAAGTTTTGTCAAGCCAGCAAATGAAATGAAAGGATAGGTGTGTTGAGCTCTGTGCTATGTGGTAGTTTACCCTTTAGGTTTGCTCACACTGAAGTATGGCTATCTTTTTATGTCACAAACTGTTTGTCATCAGTTATTATTGGCATCTGTCTAGGACAGGGAAATGTCTTTTGTTGTTGTTGCTTAAGTAGTGGCAGTTTGGTTTGCTGTGTGTTTACATGCATCACTTTCCTCATGGTCAATTGGTTTTTGGCCCATGCAAAGCTGCAGCGTTTCATAAACATTTCTTCTGTGATCTTTACGCTTGATGTTTAGCTGAAGATATGGATAGAAATAAATAACTGAAGAGTCTGTGTGCATGTCAATATATGTGTGGGGGTACCCACATTACAAGGTCTTGCATCAGTTTTATGCCTTTGCAGTATACAAAACAATCACTTGAATTTTATTCTCACTTCTTTTTTCCTGCCTTAAATATCTGTCTTTTTGAGTGGCCTCTACTGTTCTCTGTCTAAAGCATTTCCTTTTATGGCTCCCCCCCCCACCCAACCACACACGCACACTTTTCTTCCCAGGTGCCAAACATCTTTGCTCCAGTCCTTTCAAAACTTGCCTACTCCATGGTTCTTAAATTACTTGTTTGATAACTTGACTCCAAATACCACAATGCCTGAGATCTTGTGAGTCTGTTAAACTAGGCAGAAATGTTAGAAGATGTTCTCACTGCTCATGTGTATTTATTTTGCCCACCCTTCCTCTAAAAAACATTAAAAAGCAATATATAATACATTCGCCGGGCATTTTATTGGATACATTGGGTTAGATCTCATTTTGATGTTAGAACTACCTTAATAGATTCAGAAAGATGCTGGAAATAGTCCTCAAGGATTTTGGTCCATATTGACATGATCCCATCACAAAGTTGCTGCAGATTTGTCAGCTGCACATTCATGATGTGAATCTCTTGTTCTATCACATCCCAAAAGTGCATTGAGATATCGTGAGAAATTGTTCAGTACACTGAACTCTTTGTCATGTTCAAGAAATCAGTCTGAGGTGATTTCAGCTTTGTGATACAATGAGTTATTCAAAAGATGGCTACTCTGTGGTCATGAAAGTATAGACATGGTTAGCCACAACACTAAGGTTCCAAGAAAATCAGCATTACAGCCTCAACTGATGTAAGCCAGGATGGATCGTTGTTTAGGCCATATTCTGACACTACCATGCAAATGTGGCAGCAGACCTGGAAAGTCAGATTTTTGTGAGTCTGTGGGAATTGTATTCAGTGTCCTGTTCTTAGCTATCATAAGTGTGGTTTCTGCTGCTATGTCCCCAACTGTTTAAGAGTTTCTTGTGTTGGGTGTTCGCCTACCTTGTTGGAAATGAGGGTTTTTTTTAAGTTACTGTTCCCTTCCTATCAGCACAAAGCAGACGGTTATGTGTGAAAGTCTCAATAGTCAACAGTTTCTGGATAACTCAGACCAATCCATCTGACACAAACAAGAATGTCACGTTCAAAGTCACTTAAATGACCTTTCTTCCCAATTCTGATGCTCATTTACTAGTGACTATTTCTAAACACCTTAATACACTGAGTGTAAAAGAACAAGTGTACCTAAAAAAGTGACCGGTGTATATGAGTACTAGAGTAATCAGTAACCCAAAAGTGAGCATTTGATATACTTTTTAAGTTGATGACCAGTTGTTTCAGGTGGGGATGCCGGGGGCCAGAGATGATAGTTCACCGCTCTTATCATATACATATATACGTCTACACCTGTCAGTTGTACGGACCAGCACTTTATACTCAGCTCCATATCTTCACAGTTTCCACCACAGCAGCAGTTTTATTATCTATCTATCTTTCAAGAACTCGGTTTAAGCATTCTTCCGCTCAGCTTTAACTTCATTTAGTATGAGCAAGTATGTTCTCAATAAGCGAGGATGCACACACAAAAAAACAGGAAGATCAAGAAGGGTTTGCCAATTCTATTACCATTCCTCTTTCTGGGGAATCCAATTCTTCTCTCATCCTGCCAGCAGCATGCATTATTGATCAATATGCAATACAGCCTAGCCCCAGTGCAGTGTTGTTATGTCTGTTGTCTGTCACCAGAGCGGCTGCCTGATGAGACTGTAAGTTTCCATAGTAACAAAATGTTAAAGGCCCCATATTACACTGATTTGCTGGCTTTATAATTTTATTCCTGAGGTCTACTAGAATAGGTTTATATGCTTTATTTTTTTTCCCTTATTTATGTCTACAGTTTGTATGTTGTTGCATCACCTTTTTTCACAAACAGCTTTAAATGACTCATTTTACCCCCCTGTTTCTTTAGGCCACCCTTTGTGGTACAATCCCAGTCTGCTCCATTTGAGGCCAACTCAATTAAACAAGGAGAAACAAAAACACATTTCCATATCCTGTAGAAGACGTTTGTTAGTGTCCAGGGAGAGATTGAAAATATAAGTCAAAGACAATTCACTAAAATCAGTTACTTGCTTGTTGTTGTAGTTATCTTTTGACTTCCTTTCTAAATCTAAATGTATCTCAATGTTTGAGTGCTTTAAGCAACATAAGAAAAAATAATTATGGGAATGGTCTGGCACAATATGATCGTTTGATCACGTGCTATGGGAGCATAATATCAAAAGAATTGAACCGAAAACCAGAGGCAAAGTCATATTCATCACATTCATCATATTTTGTGGGGGGAGTTCTATGGCGTTTGTATGTCCATCAACGGTTTAATGATCTAAAATGTCACAGGTTTATTCAGATTGTCTAATGTTTCAAACAACAAATAGCCAGCTTTGACATTTCTAATTGCATTCCTGCTTGCATTGCATAGTTGCATGACAACAAACCACATTCCACATGAAACACACACTGTTCCCTCATTTAATGCTATGCTTTCTTAAGGAAGCATACTTATTGACTTTGACACTAAAACTATTGTGCGTGTGTTTGTGTCTTTGTGTGGCAGCTAGTACAAAAGAATATTTACTTTATTGTTACTTAAATAATTTTAATTAAAGGGAGGAAACCAAAGCACTCAGTTGCAAACCTGGAGAACAGAAACTATAAAGAAGTAAAATAGTTAAATGTAGCCATTCTGTTTTTGCATGATCATCAACTCTCACCACCTGGCTTATATTGCACAGGCTCTTCTCAATAGTATTGTGGGTTTTACTTTCTGCTCTGTCTTATTGTGGTGCAGCTCTTTAGAGAGAGGTATTTCATAAACCTCCCTATTTCTGTGGTTTCGCTGAATACCTTTGTCTTATTATAGATATCTTTCCTCTTTGGCTATCTTGCACCGTCTTCTCAGTTTTTCCTCAATTGCACTCAGATTTGTGCCTTTCCTCCCCTCTCAGACTCTTGAAATTATCCTTGATTGACCAGGTTGTTTTTGGGGACTATTTCCCGGTAGTTCTAAGCAGACCTGTTTGCCCCCTCCTGAAAGCAATAAGAGCTTCCCATAGAGATGGGATTTCCTTTTATTTGTCTTGATTTATCGCCACCTTCGACCTGTGTTTGATGTTAAATCAGTCTTGCTTTCATTCTTTTGTTCTCCAAAGCATTGTCGAAGTTTCTGAATATCTTTTTAGTCAGTATTCACTGAAGTGTTATTTTGACTCAGTTTCTTTGGTTTAGCCTCATAACTTAGTGCCTTCTTTTTTACCAGTCTTCTCCATTAAGCTTTATTTCGTTCTTGGTTCAGGCTTTAGGACTTGTCTAAAGTGGAGATTATACTCTGCTGTGGACACAGCCAGCTGGAGACACCACAGCCAAGTAGTCATTCTTCTTATAATTCTTTGAAGTTCGCCTTAAGGCTCCATGCATACTTGACGTGTATTGTCTGCTCAGAGCCTTGTGCTCACCGTCTGATGATGTAATTACATCACTCAGACCCAAGAGGACCCTAACAGACTCATGGTTGTGAAAAGTAAAACATGCCTGGTCCTTTCTAGACTGAGTTTGAAGCTGCAAGGCACTTACTCAAACGCATGAAAGACGTGCAGACTTTTGTTTTTTAGCAGTTGATTTAGCCCCATCTTAACACACACAAGGCAAAAAGCTTATCACCTCAGAATCCTAAACCAGATAAACTTTTTACACCTGCTGTAAAACATAAGGATGATATGCTTTTGAGGGCTCATCAGCACTGGGCAATATTTTCTTACTTTCTTACTTTGCAAAAAGCATAAATTGTCAGACAGATGAATCAGATGAACCATATTTAGAGCCCTTTTATTCAAAGTGCTGTAGTTTCATTCCCATGATTGTTTTTGCAAAGGGACTTGCGTCTGTGGATGAAACTAATTACAACACTTCTGGAAGCCAGGCTTGAAAGAGAGAGATGCGGAGAGAGAAAGATAGAGTAAGGAGAAAAGAGGAATCAGTACTTACCCTGAGCTAGTCTTCTTCTAAGTGAACAGCACAGCTTATGATGTTACACTCACATCAGCTGTCAAGGGGAGTGTTGAGCATTTGTGTGTGTGCGTGTGTGTGTGTGTATTTAATGCCCTGCAATGCTCCTGGCGGATGGGCCAGGTGGCCGTCCTGTTGTGTGGGAGGAAGTAAGCCTTGGCACACAGATATGGTGGGCACAGTTTTCAAAGAGGAAACTCAGCTGCACAAACACACCATGTACAAGGGGGGAAAATGAGGACTACAACGTGTCAAACCACATTCAGTTTATCAGCAGACGTTTCAAACAGTCATCTGAACCACTGGACCGTCTGATGAAAAAGAGAGTGAACATAGCCATGAAAACTTTAATCTCAGTAGATCTCACACATCTCTGTGGCAAGCAACTTTCAATTACACATGCATGTGTTACTTGTCATATTCTTCTGACTTTGCTAATGAAGCATTTTGATTGACTGTAACTTTTAAGAAGGCATCCCTCTTTTATTTTTTTAACTGTTTAGTTGTCTTTCACTGCCCTGCAAAAACAGAAAAAAAATATCTTAAATCAAAATCAAGATTTTTTCTTTACTCCAATACCACAAAAAGCAATAAAAAAATGGGAAAATGGCTAATTGGATTCAGTTATATTATTCTTCTCCATCACCTACAGTTAGTTCCATTAGTTTTTGGATAATGGCACGTTTTTTTAAGACGTGATTAAAGTGCGGAGTTTCAGCTTTAACTGACAAAAGTTTTTCATTCATTTCGGTCCCTTTTATTTATAGTCCCCCATTTTTAGAGGCTCAAAAGTAACATAATTTTAATTTTTGGACAAAATCCTTTGAAGACAGTGACTGCCTGATGTCATGGACATCACTGGATACTGTTTCCTCCCTTGAGACCTTCTGCCAGCCGCCTTCAGTTGCTGCTTGGTAGTGCGTCCTTCTCCATTCAGTTGGTTTTGTGCTGCTTTTGTATGTGTTGTTTGACCAGTTTTGCAACATTTGGCTGAATCTGAGTAGATTATGGCCATATACACTTCACAATTCATTCTGCTTCTTCTGTCAGTGGTCACATCATTAATTAACACTAGTGACCAGGTTCTACTGGCAGCTAATCAGACCCATACGCCTTGTTTGACAGATGACATGGAATATTTGGGATCATTAACTGTTTCTTCTCTTAATCTCAGCTTTACACGTGCAAAGATTTATTTATTTTTTCCCGAATCTTTTCGCACTTCTTGTAGAAGTTTACTAGCAACTTCTAATCTAGCCTTCTTGTTCTTGAGTGTTACCAGTAGTTGTCATATAACCTCTGTAGTTCCATTCAGGAAGGTATCTTTCGATTGCAGACTTTCACAATGATACACCGTCTTTAAGAGTGCTTTTGTCTTGAAGTTGTTAAAACGTTTTTCTCAACGAATGATGAAATTTGTGAACATCCATTTTAGCTATCTTCTGTGGTTTTGGTGTGAACCTCTCCAATGCATTACTTCTTTTAGCAATGTGCCAGATTGTTGATTTGGCTCTTTTTACAGTTTTGGCATCTCCCTGATAGTTTATTTGGGGCTTTCAGCCTAATAATGGAATCTCTCATTTCCATCAACATATCTTTGTACCTCACATTGAGAATTCCAGCGAATAGCAACCAAATGCATGGTTAACATTTGGAATCAACTCCAGGTCTTTTATATGTCGAGTTTATAATGGAATAATGAGATAAAAGGCCTCACTTGGCCA
>VUQP01045566.1:8898-21138 GCA_015108555.1 Coptodon rendalli
TAGAGCAAAATTGAGTATTTTGGTCTAAATAACCTAAAAAGTGATGTCCACATATGTGGACGCCAGGTCCTAGGAGGTTAAAAAGCAGAAACATCACAATGAAACTTAATCAGTTTTATGTTATCAAAATGCCCCAAATGTGCAAGAAAAATAAGCATTGTTTATTTAACTAACTTCATATCAATAACTTGATAACTTAATAGCTATAGTGAGAACCTACATAAATTTTGTATTCTACATTTATTATCATAGGTAGCGAAGCAGAATGTGATAGGTCGCCAATGGATTGCAAGTGAAACATGGACAACAGCGTCAGTGCTCCAAACAGCCCACCTCACTCCGTACCTGCGTGGCATATTGGGCATTGCCATCCGCAGAGGTGAATTACCAGGGCTGAGGGAATTCCTGTTAAAAATACACCCAGACCGAAGTGACAATGGCAGATACAACAATAATTTGGTAATAATTCTGATTTGAAAGTATATCTAAAATGAATGAGACATGAAATAAATAAATATTTTGTATTATCGCTCAAGACTTTTATTCCATTACAGGTGAATCAGTTTTGGGAATTCACATTTCAGTGCAGATTTGCACCAGCTCCAGCAGGCTGGCTGGAAGCTGGAGGAGCACTATGCACTGGGCAGGAGCATATTGAAAATGTGGAAACTGAGTTTTTTGATCTTTCTAATCTCAGGCCTGACTACAAGGCCGTGTATTCTCTCGCATATGCTCTTAATGACATGTTGCATTGCAAGCCAGGGACAGGACCCTTCAGAGGCAACAGCTGTGCTACTTTGCAAACAATGGAGCCATGGCAGGTATGGTATCAATTTACACATTTTTGTTTGAAAAGCTACTGTGTCACTGAAGTTTTTGTTATTGAAAAAGGTCCATTATCCTATAAGGGCACTGATATGTTTGCAATGAATTTCAGTTATTTTCTTTCCAAATTAAAAGAAATGGTAGAAGTAGTATTTTTTTAAATAATTAAGAAAAAATAGATGAATCAACATTCTGAATTACAGTCTACCTTGATCCTATTTCTTCTTTTTTTCCATTAACCTTCATTAGCTCATACATTATGTACAAAATGTCAACTTCACCACTCCATTTGGTGATCAAGTATCCTTTGATGAAAACGGTGATGCATTGCCAATATATGATGTCATGAACTGGTTACACCTACCTGATGGACAAATTAAAGTTCAAAATGTTGGTGAGGTTAAAAGGTCAGGCTTTAAAAGTGAAGAACTCACCATTGATGAAGACAAAATCTTCTGGAATTTTGAATCAGGAAAGGTTATTTCTACTTTTCTAAATAACTTCTTTTAGAAAAATACTGAGTGAAGTAGTGTATATTGAACCTTGTATGTAACCAGTTTGTCTTTCTCTAGCCACCCCGATCAGTGTGTAGTGAGAGCTGTCCTCCAGGCACCCGGATGGCTAGAAACAAAGGACAACCAGAGTGCTGTTTTAGTTGCATTCCATGTTCAAAGGGAAAAATCAGCAAAAACAACAGTGGGTATTTGTAATTCAAGGATGTTTTTATTTTAACTTTGAGAAATTATACATAGTTATATACAATTGATATCGTTGATTATATGCCTTCCCATTGTTGTCAGATTCCTTGGAGTGCACCAGTTGTCCAGAAGATTTTTGGTCAAACCCTCAGAATGACCACTGCGTTCCCAAGAAGACAGAGTTCCTCTCCTACCATGAGCCTCTGGGTATTTGTTTGACAACTGCCTCTTTGTTGGGCACATTTATCTGTGCAGTTGTTTTAGGGATCTTTTTCTATCATCGACGTACACCCATGGTACGTGCAAACAATTCAGAGCTGAGCTTCTTGCTCTTAGTATCACTGAAACTATGCTTCCTGTGTTCACTGTTATTCATCGGAAGACCCAGGGTATGGACATGCCAGCTGAGGCATGCAGCATTTGGCATCAGTTTTGTGCTTTGTGTCTCATGTATCCTGGTGAAAACCATGGTTGTTCTGGCTGTGTTCAAAGCCTCCAAGCCAGGAGGGGGAACCATTCTTAAGTGGTTTGGGTCGATGCAACAGAGAGGGACAGTTCTGGCTCTTACTTGTATTCAGGCAGGAATCTGTACTGCCTGGCTTGTCTCTTCCTCTCCAGCTCCACATAAAAACATGCAATACCACAATGACAAGATAGTGTATGAGTGTGCAGTTGGGTCTACAATTGGCTTTGCAGTGTTACTGGGTTACATTGGTGTGCTGGCTGTCCTTAGCTTTTTGCTAGCATTTCTAGCCAGGAATCTTCCAGATAATTTCAATGAGGCCCGACTCATCACATTCAGCATGCTAAGTTTCTGTGCCGTGTGGGTGGCCTTTGTCCCTGCTTATGTCAACTCTCCAGGTAAATATGCAGATGCAGTGGAAGTATTTGCCATTTTGGCTTCAAGTTTTGGCCTTTTGGTGGCACTGTTTGGACCCAAATGTTACATAATTCTGCTGAAACCAGAGAGAAACACAAAGAAGGCAATCATGGGTCGGCTCACTGTAAATGAATAGAATTAATATCATTTGGGTTATTTAAATTAATCACTTAATCAGTTGAATACATTTCACATTTTTTCTCCAACAGTAATAATTTAAGGTCGCTAAAATCTTAAATCTTTTATCATACAATAGTATGGCTAATAGATTTTTTTATGAGCATTATTATGGCAAAATGTTATCTTAGAGAAATCTTAACTTATTGTTTATGCAACTAATATGATCCTACTGGAAGAAACACAAACTTATTCCCAACCTGTTCTTTGATCATTTTAAAGTTGAGTGTTTCAGCTGCCTTTCATCAAGCTAATAAAGTTGCTCACCAATGCTTCAACTGTTGCTGGATTGTTCGCCTCACAAGATCTTTTCCCCCCTCAAGTTGAAACGTTTGGTTCTCAACCAAAAGAATGCACAAGAAATGAATTTACAAATTCTAATATTCAAAAGAGTTGCAGCTGTAAGCTAAAGATATTCCATTCAGAGCAGATGATTTTTTGTGAATTTATCCTTAAAGGCTACCTGAGAAAACAAACAAACAAAACAAAACAAAAACAAAACAAAAAAATGAATGCCGCCACTGTAAAAAACGGACCTAATTTGAGCTCCTACCTGCTCCTGAAAGCAATGGCCAGACACACAAAGACACAGAAACAGAGACAGACACAAACAGAAAACAGAAACTGACCATTTCCCTTAAATGTCTTGTAACATTTTGGTTGTCCTCAGTATATTTTAATCTTAATATGGGTGTATTGTTTCTCACAATGATCAAATCTGTTTCTGCCTAGAGAACATGGATGTAAAGGGTGAAATTCATATTGGGGTAAATAATTAATTAAAGCTCCTGTGCTTGTGTGTTTGTGTGTGTCTGTGCCTGTTGACAAATTTAAGTAGGGGTACTATTAAAAAAGCAATAATACATATGCTTTTTTCTTTATTGGGCAAAATTAGAAGTGGTTTCAGGGAGTGTAGAACACTGTCTAAACACCTAGGTAAACCAGGTCCAATAAAGGTGCAGAGTCACAGTAAGACTAAACATCTACTGAATCTTAATCTATTCTTCACAGATATTCTGATGAAAACGTCAAATAAACAATGTAAAAAAAACAATACAAAAATAGTTAGCATCTGCACTCCTAACTCAAATTAACAATAAGTGGTACCATTAACCTTGACTTGCTCACAGTCGTGAATTAACCTGTCAATAAAATACTTCAGGTTTAATATCTAACATATCATGTAAAAAAAACTAACTTTAGCCAATACTTCCATGATGCTTCAATGCAAAAGAAAGCAAACTGTGTTCAGCACATACTCGACATGGCTGCTATGCTAATTCTCAAAACAGGAAGTGATGTCATCATATTATACTCAGACAAGTTAAATGATCCACCCCACCCCCTTTTTTTTTTACAAAGAGTATAGCCTTTTAAGAATACAATTATCAATGTTTTTTAAAGTATCTTGGGTCTTATTCACAGCTAACTGAAAAGTATATGAATATATGAAACCAGAGGAATTGTACTTAAATCTTATGCATTCAGCTTGTCCTACGTCAAATATGTCTTTGCAAAAATTGCGTAAAAAGCATTTGCAGCAACAAAAACCCAATATTCCAGAAACACGCTTTGCCAACTGATCAGCTGTTCATAACACTTCCTACGTTGGAATAAACATCAGCGCAATCTATCTGATGTTCGCCATTACCTGACCGAAAACGGAGGGGACGTCATTTTCGCGGAAAACAAAGATATGCTGGTGTTTTTAAAATGAATGTTTGAGTTTATGCCTTTCTGTATAGTTTCTGGAATACTTAGAACTCAAATTACACTGTTGGAAATTGTTTATTTTGATGCACATGCTGTTTTTTTGCAAATTTGCATTATAATATTTATTTTCGTTTTTCCTGCAGTATATAAAAATTGGTGTATCTCAAAAATAAAACTATAAAGACATTCAAAATGAATTTTCTGTGGTTGGAAACTATTTTGTGCAACTTCTATGCATTTACAGTTTTGAGGGATAAACCTCTGAAATTTCTCTAACTAGAAATATGTGTTAAAAAAAAACAAAATCAATTTTCAAATTTTTTGTAGTTTATTGCACATTTTTGCATTTTATGTAGTTAGTATGGACTTAATGCATACATATTAATAAAATTTGGGATATAATGTTTGTATTGATGGATGTCAACTTGCGGACTTGGTTTTATGGTAGGTCTTCAAGGGTTAATATAGAAGGTTCTTGTACATTTATTCAGATTATCGTCTTGAATTTATTTATTTAAATCATTGAGACATACAGTCTCAATGATTTAACCGCAAGAATATTTCTCCCCCCTTTTACTGCACTTGATAAATATGAAAACAAAACACAAAAATTATTTTTAAGTTTCTAACTCTCTAACCTGCATAGTCACAAGTGAGTGTATGTTCAGTCATAGCATCTGCATCAATAAAGACTGATCTCAAATGAAATATATTATAGGCCCTGCCCATACTCTGCTGTCTGCTCTGAATTATTTATAGTACTGCATGTCAATAAGAAGGAATTGCAATGCCATGAAACCTAATGACTGGGCTGAGAAAAGGGGGAAAAGCAGATAATAGTCATGTCGTCACTTGTACACGCCAATTTGCTCTTGTTCATTTTGTTGTATTGTTACTTTTCTTTTACTGCAGCCTCTTCTCTGTCTTCCTCCTCCTGCCAGTCACGTGGACAGTTTCATCTAAATAGCATGCAAAAGAGTGGAGATCTGATCCTAGGAGGACTGTTTGAAGTTCACTTCTTTTCAATCTTCCCTGACCTGTCATTTACTTCAGATCCACAACAGCCTACTTGCCATGGGTAAGTATGACAGTGAAGCAGCACAAAAGACTTTGGGAAATCATTGCCAACAGTGGCATTAAGAACAAATACACACATCTTGCAATATGAACTTTCTTTATTTTTGTCATTTAGCATGTTACTTTAATTGTTTCTGTTCTTTTCATTTGAGTAGTTGCAAAACGTGTATGGTTGCAAAATGTTTTCCAGGTATCCTGCTATATGTTTCAATAGCAGACCGTGTTTTTTTGTTAGTTTTGATGTTCTAGGATTTAGGCAGGCAAAAACCATGGCCTTTGCTATTGATGAAATCAACAGAAACACCAACCTATTGCCAAATGTGACTCTGGGATTCACTCTTTATGATAACTGCGTTGAACTTGGAATTGGATTCCGTGCAGCATTGTCATTAGCCAGTGGTCAAGAGGAGCAAATTATATTACATAATACATGTGTTGGAAATCCTCCCGTCATAGGGATTGTGGGTGATTCATCCTCTACACGTTCAATTGCCATCTCCACTGTCTTAGGTTTGTACAGCATACCTATGGTAAGTTTCCAGTTTAACCATGAAATATTATATTTGGTTATATTTAACATAAATATATAGACCTAATTGTAAATTTAATGACAAGATTGAAGCTTAAAAAAGGTAAGGAGGCAGTCAAGGCTTTGAATATTTCTACAATATACATTCTGTATCTTTCACAGGTGAGTTATTTTGCCACATGTTCCTGTCTGAGTGACCGTAAAAAGTATCCATACTTCTTTAGGACGATCCCAAGTGATGCTTTCCAGGTGAAAATCGATCAGCACAATTATAAACATTCATCAGTAACTAATGAATAACTAAGTTTTGTCTTGTCTATGCATTCATGTTTTAATCTGTATTCACTTAGGTTCATGCTTTGATTCAGATTCTAAAACATTTCAAGTGGACTTGGGCAGGTCTGCTTGTTAGTGATGATGACTATGGACTCCATGCAGCAAGATCCTTCCAGTCTGAGTTAAGTCAGTCTGGTGAAGGTTGCCTGGCTTACACTGAAATTTTGTCCTTGCACAAAGAAACAGATGAACTCAGGAGGATTGTAAATGTGATGAAAAAATCCACAGCTCGTGTTGTCATTGTCTTTGCACATGAGAGTCACATGATAAACCTTATGGAAGAGGTTTGGATTTAAAAGTTTTAAATTTTTACTAGCTATACAGATTTGCATCACTACACTGTGTAACAGATGTATTATGTCTTTATATATTGATTGAGTAGAGAAAACTAGTAATGAAGAATTCATAATGTCACTAAATTAGTTGCTACTTACAATATGAGTTTATACATTTGGTCAAACATAATGCATAGGTGGTGAGGCAAAATGTAACAGGCCTACAGTGGGTGGCCAGTGAAGCCTGGACAACTGCTGTTGTGCTCCAAACACCTCATCTCATGCCATACCTGGGTGGTACACTGGGCATCGCTATTCGTCGAGGAGAAATAACAGGGCTCAGGGAATTCCTGTTACAAATACGTCCTGACTTGCATCACAACAATAGCTATGGAAATAGCATGGTGAGGGTTAAACCATTTACTGTGGTATTTGCAGGAATTGCATATTTTATGATGTATAACATCTAAAATAGTTTTCATAATATTTCAGGTGAATCAATTTTGGGAATTCACATTTAAGTGCAGATTTGAACCAGCTCCAGCAGGCTGGGTGGAAGGGGGTGGTACATTATGCACTGGACAGGAAGATTTGGAAAATGTGAACACTGAGTTCTTGGACATTTCCGACCTCCGGCCCGAGTACAACGTGTACAAAGCTGTTTATGCTCTGGCATATTCCCTTGATGACATGCTGCAATGCAAGCCTGGAAGAGGGCCTTTCAGTGGGAACAGCTGTGCCACATTACAAACACTGGAGCCATGGCAGGTGCGATATCAGGTTACACTTTTTGTCTAAATTGATTGCTCTGTAATTACATTTAGAAAAGAATTTACCCTGTAAGGCAAAATGCAATGCTATAAAATTAACTATGAAAAACCTGGATTGAGGATTATCTTTTCTCCTGAGCAAAAGTAGTGGTTACTGTAATTAGATCAGAGAACCCATTAATGGAATAAGTATGTTGAATTACTATAGGCCTTGTTTAAAAGTAATGAATTCCTATATTCAAATTTAATAGCTCTAATATTTGACTAGTGATCAGCAGGGCCACAGTTTACATTGTTAAAAGTAATTTAATTCTTCTACATCTGTTTTTAACAGCATGTTTATTACTTGGAAAGGGTAAACTTCACCACTCCATTTGGGGATCAAGTGTCATTTGATGAGAATGGTGATGTGGTGCCAGTTTATGATGTGATGAACTGGTTGTGGCTCCCTGATGGAAGCACTAAAGTTCAGAATGTTGGTGAGGTTAAGAGGTCAGCTTTCAAAGGTGAAGAACTCATACTTGATGAAGATAAAATCTTCTGGAACTTTGAATCCAAAAAGGTTTAAAATGGTTTTTGTATCCTTTTATCTTTTCCCATATGTATCTTTTTTATTTTTCTCATGTGCACAATATATGTAATTCTAGCAGGTAATATTAATTTCCTCTAACAGCCAGTTCAATCAGTATGCAGTGAGAGCTGTCCTCCTGGTACCCACATGGTGAGACGGAAGGGAGAACCCAAATGCTGTTTTGACTGCATCCCTTGCTCTGAGGGAAAAATAAACAATAAGAGCAGTAAGTGCTTGTCTTTGCATATTTTATTTAATTTATATTAAATGTAAAATGCATTTCACCATCTTAGCTTTTATTGTCAGATTCCTTGGAGTGCACCAGTTGTCCAGAGGATTTTTGGTCAAACCATCAGCGTGACCACTGTGTTCCCAAGAAGACAGAGTTTCTCTCCTACCATGAGGCTCTGGGATTTTGTTTAACAGCAACCTCTTTGCTGGGAACAATTATATGTGCTGTTGTTATAGGGATCTTTTTCGTCCATCGCAGAACACCCATAGTACGTGCCAACAATTCGGAACTTAGTTTCCAGCTATTGCTGTCACTTAAGTTATGTTTCCTTTGTTCACTGCTGTTCATCGGACGACCCAGGCTGTGGACATGCCAACTCAGACATGCAGCATTTGGGATCAGCTTTGTGCTGTGTGTCTCGTGCATCCTGGTAAAAACCATGGTTGTTCTGGCTGTGTTCAAAGCCTCCAAGCCAGGAGGGGGAGCCAGTCTGAAGTGGTTTGGTGCTATGCAGCAGAGAGGAACAATTCTGTTTCTTACATCTATTCAAGTAGTCATCTGCACTACCTGGCTTGTTTCTGCCTCTCCAACTCCAAATAAAAACACCCAATACCACAACGATAAGATCATTTATGAGTGTTCAATTGGGTCTAGTGTTGGTTTTGGAGTGTTATTAGGCTATATTGGTGTGCTGGCTGTCCTCAGTTTTCTTATTGCTTTCCTGGCGAGGAATCTCCCTGATAGTTTTAATGAGGCCAAGCTCATCACATTCAGCATGCTGATCTTCTGTGCTGTGTGGGTGGCCTTTGTTCCTGCTTATATCAGCTCACCAGGAAACCATGCAGATGCAGTGGAGGTATTTGCCATCTTGGCCTCAAGCTTTGGCCTGTTGGTCGCACTGTTTGGACCCAAATGTTATATCATCCTGTTGAGACCAGAGATGAACACAAAAAAATTTATAATGGGCCGTGGCACTCAATCATAAAAAAACGTTTCCATGTAGAGCATAAAAATACATGTGGAAAAATATATATAAATAATACATTTATATAAACATATTGAATTAAAAAATCATGAAAGTGAGAAAATACAAAGATAGTTAGTATTTCTCTTTTATTGTGTATGCTAGAGTATGCAAGTATTAACTCTGTGACAATACATTGTTAAATTTAACCTTACATAATTTAACATACATAATTTAACTATACCACTATACAACCTTCTACCACTCCTCAGTGAAGTGTGTGCTTTCTTAGAGCCTGAGTATTTGGTATGCAGTAGCCACTACTGAGAACATAAATACTTTACAGAGGGCAATTAACATTGTTCAAAAACATCACTAGCAGCTCCCTTTCCCAACCCTGGAGGCCAATGCCAGATCCTCACGTCCCAAGAAAACCAGGGTGATCACAGGTGGCCCCTTGCATCCTGTCCACCTGTTTGACCCACTGGATAGCCCACACCTCTAGACTCAGAAACAACATCTTCCCCTGGGACATTCTGACTGTAAACAAACACTGTTCCTCCACATCCCACCCCTGGCCACCCACCCACCAATCTGAGCCATGGTCTCTATACTCAGACAAAAGTCCATTGCACTACTTTCAGGCACTTTGCAACCTGTCCTCTAATATGTGCCTTTCTATTGTGTGGCTTCCCCCTGTTTTATATATATTCTCTTTCTGTTATTTATTCTTCATCTTCTACTATTTGTATTTCTATTCCATGCACAGTTGGTGCAGAGCACCTACAATGTCAATGTACATGTACAATGACAATAAAAGGCTACTTTGCTCTAAAATCTAAATAAACTAAACATTCAACTTACATTCATATAGCAGTCTTATTATATATCCACATGTATTTGACCTTTTAAGAAACACATTGGACAGTTTTTATAAGGTTTCCACATCCATAATGAAGAACATGACTTTTAAAGCAGGGATGTCAAACATAAGGCCTGGGGCCCAGGATTGACCCATCAAAGACTCCAATGGCTTTGGAAAATATGAAGGGCATACATTTTTGGACTTTTAACTGTAGTTGTATAATTTTATAGATTTTCGTGCTGATAAAGACTTCCCCACGGCCACTCATACTACACTAAGATAGTTAAGTAATAGAAAAACACTAACATTTCAGAAAAGTTGCCTGCCTTTTGTTAAAAAACAAAGAAAAACAACAACAAGTTTATAATTCAACAAAAACTTTTTTTTATACATGTGGGAGAGATATTTTTCTGTAATTTTCCCCACTTATCATATAGAAATAATGGGATGTGCTTTTGAAATTGTACTTCTTCATCTTCTATTAAGATATCAGGGGGATTTAATGTGTAGTTAAATGTCTATACAGTGCCAGAAAGAGAAGTTTCTCTTGTCTGGCCAATCCATCCACCTATTCTCTTAACTGTTTACCTAACTGAGTGGAGTGTATCCTAGCTGAAGCAGGGACAGAGGCGTGGTAAATCCTAGACTGACTGCCAGTGTTGTGCAGGCAGTTAAGTAACCTATTCATATTTAATTGAAAAATGAATCAATGATGAGTGATACATTTGTGATGCATTACTGTTTATTGATTCTTAAATGTCATTGTGGTCTTTATGGAAATCCTGTTTGTGGTTTTTAATTTGATTTCTCTTTTTCAGTTTGCCAGGGCAGTGCCGCACAGTCACTGTCTAAATGGGTCAGTAGGAACAAGAGGCACTCTACTAATGTTTTCTTGTTTGTCTGTGACTGTGGAGTCAGATTTGTTTTGAGGGATTTTTGCAGCAGCCTTGGCTGGAGAATTTGGAAAGGTAAGTCCGTTTGCAGAGGTCAAAATACAATCTACAGATACTATGATGTCATTGTTTATTGTTGTTGTGTATAGAGCTTGTTTAATATTAATTCATACATAGTAATTTGATATTTAGTGATGGTAAAATTTGATCAACCTGATGCTCTTCATTTATAAAGGCTGGTTGCGTCTGAACCTTGGACCTTTTGTATCTGTGGTCTCTAGCTTTTGCTGACCTCAGTCTTTTTGCAGGATTAGCAAACAATACCAGGATTACTGTAAATATTTCTTTTCCAGGTGGATAGTGATATGACTGTAGTATAGGATGCCACCTTTTGTCTTGTGAGGAAGCAAAGCTTGCCTTCATATGGTACCCACATGTTTGCTTCTGAGAAAGATGTACATGGATAAATGTAGTCCCATGCTTTTGGCTCCAAGCCCCCTCAGGTTAATCTTAGTTGCCCGGTATAAAATGTTTGAAATTTTGGGAGGCAGCAAGTAAACCATCCACATCTAAATACAATACAATGTTTTATTTTATTGTTTTGTTTTTCAGGTTTCTCCCTGAGGGATTGCAACCTCATCATGGTCAGGGCATTTGCGTGTGTCATGGTCCGTGGTCCTGTGTCTGGGGAGTGTGTGTGTGTGGGATGCCCTGGTGGCCACACCCCCGGGCTGGGCCATCACCTGCACACCTGCTTTCCATCCGGAGCGATTACCTTGATGACTATTTAACCCTGCGCTGACGGATGCTCCACGCCAGTTCGTTAATCACCTCTCTGTGGTAACTTAACCTCCCGCTTAAGCGTTCTACAGTTGTGTCATTTGAACTGTGTTAACTCTGGCGTCCTGTATCAGCCACCTGCCTGTCCTCCTGCTCGGTTGGACCACCCGGTACATCAGCTGGCCTTATTCCTGACTCCTCGGATCGCTTTCCACGGACTCACTCACCCCCCACTTCCGAGTCCCACGGTTCCACCCCGATCGTAAGCCAGCTACTCAAACCCTGACTCGTTCGGTTCCCCTGTTTTCCCGGCTCCCTAGTAATTTACTCCCCTTTCTGTTGCAGCCTCCCACGGTCCCGATTCTGGCTTCCCTGCGTCATTTATTTCCCCGGGTTTTCTTCAGTTCCTTGCTTGCTTCCTTAATTTCTCCGGGTCATCTTTTGTTAACATAATAAACCGTTTTTCTTTCTCGCATTTGAGTCTGCTTCTGGATCCTTTTTGTGTGCGCACACTTCGGCGTATGACAGTGTGCCTCAGTGACCCTAAGACCTAGACTAGCAGAAGCTTAGCCTTCAGGTGTGACACCCAAGTTGGTCAGGTCTTAGGGTAGAGTCCTGACAAAAGTGTAATCCAATTACATGACAAAAACAGTTA
>VUQP01045567.1:0-10991 GCA_015108555.1 Coptodon rendalli
GGTCAGTGGTTGTTGATCAATGGTCATGGGAATTTGCATAATTATGATTAAGGAACTGACCTCACAGCCCATTGTTCCTTCAGTGGGCTGGTTTCAGTCATTATGCAAATGTACTGTTTATAAGGTTTGGGGAAACCTGCAGTCAGCTGAGACTGAAGAAGTCACTTGGATGAGTGACGAAACGTTTCTCCCACAAAACGCTACGTCCAGATGAACAGATTCAACTTTTGGAGATTTACTTTCCTGGATGATTGAGAATGCATCAAGACTCACATATCTATCTTTTGTTTATTTCTTCTGTTTAGAATGAAACAGTGTGGTGCAACTCTTTGCTGCTTACATTTCATTATGATCATAACAGTTAGTTTCCCCACACTCAGACAGCCACATGAAATCATTATTTGTCAGGAAATCGCAGCTGAGCATCAACATACAAACACATCATCAATTTTCACTTAAATCTGAGAAACGATTTCCAACCTGTGAAATCCGACCCTCAGGGGAGCTCCTGAATGCAGCACCGAGCTCCTGTAACAGCTGCTGAGTGGATGAAATCTGGAGCAGGTACTGATGGTGGTTTGGAGTTTCTGGTGTTCAGTGGAGCAGCTCCATCTGCTGATCCAGAGACGTTCAGGTGGAGAATTAGAATCAAGTTCCAGAACCCGTGGTCGGGCTTCTGGAACTTGATGGACCTCCATGACTGGGTGGAGAGGCGCTTCTGTTCAACAGGTGGGCTTGACGAGTGGGAGACGGTCAGACTGTGTGTGGGGAGGGAAGGGGCCACTGCCCACTGAATAAGCAGCAGGAGATTGGTGTTCGATAAACTCAAACCTTTTACTTACCGGCGCACTCACTCCTGTCCCGTTCACTTCATCTGCATCGTTCTCTCACTCAGGTCCAGAGGGCCAAATACAAGACGTCGCATCCCTCATTGACATGGGAGGCCAGGTGGCTGATGGGATGTCATATCTGGAGCAGATGAACAGCATCCACAGAGATCTGGCGGCTCGAAACGTCCTGGTGGGACAAGACTACATCTGCAAGGTGGCCGACTTCGGCCTGGCCAGAGTCATCAAGGTAAGCGGAGGAGGAGCTGCCCATCTCTAGGTGGAGCACGGCGGCATCTCTGACGGCAGATTCTTGTTTTTCCCTTCAGGAGCCGTTTTACATCTCAGAAGACAAAAAGATTCCCTACAAGTGGAGCGCTCCCGAGGCCATCAGCCACGGGAAGTTCTCCATCAAGTCCGACGTCTGGTCTTTTGGCATTCTGCTCTACGAGATCATCACCCGTGGAGGAGCTCCTTACCCAGGTTAGTCCACGAGAGAGATTCATTCAATTGCTAAAGTCTTTATCGTCACGTGTGTGTGTCTTTACCTTTATCACAATAATCGTGATTGTCCCAAAAGCGTGACTCTGTCCATCTGGATGTAGCGAAAACGTCAGACTAACTTCTGCTAACTCGAGTAACCTTTAAATCCTCTCGGGGACGCCTGCACGTTAAACTTTATTGTAACAGCTGAGCGAGCACCGCGCCTACTTCACTGTGTTTCAGGAGCTGAAGGAGCGCTTGGTTAATAACGCCGGCCTCCCCCCAACCTCGCAGCTCGCGCAGTATTTATTAACACGTGCAGCCCTCTAGCTGCACACTCTGCTCATGTCACGGTCCAAGTGTGCTTGAATGCGATTGGCTGGTTTGCACAAGGAAAAGAGAAAAGTGAGTTCCTGTAAACGTGCATAAATGTGGACTTTATGAAGCTCTGCAGTAATCAGAATAAATAACCAGAGCGAGCCAGCTGACCACTCCCACTATCTGACTTTCATGCTGTCTATGTATTCAGACTTACAGCCTTCACATATGAGGCGCTTACAGCTTTTCCAGAGCTACATAAATCCAGCAGATCTCCACATGAAAAACATTTAAGCTGTGATTAAAAACTGATCACAGATCAGTTTCAGTCCCACAGCAGGACTCCCGTCAGTCTGAGGACTGAGCCCAGTTCTGATGATCTATCAGACACAGAGGAGCAGAGAGAAGCACTGGTGTCCTGAAGTTTGATCTGAAAACTTCACAAAACGGTGCATTCTGGGTAAACTCGCGTTTTTATGCGGGATTAGAGTCCAGGTGGACTTCTTTGTGAGGTTTGTCTGATTTCGTGTTGGTGTGTTGGTGTGTCGCTGTGTGATGGAGATGCACTGCACACTAACACGGTGAGGGTTTACACAGCTGCTGCCCGACACAGCTCAGCTGCTCTGCAGATATTTGAGCTACCACAAAGCGCTCTTCATCACTTGTCCTCCTCTCCTCCCTCAGCTTACAGTAACCAGGAAGTGTACCAGCAGGTAACCCTGGGATACAGACTGCCCAAACCGCCCGACTGCCCAGACTTTCTCTATGAAATCATGAAGCTGTGCTGGAGCGCCGAGCCGGCCGACCGGCCCGACTTCAGGTTACTGAGGGTCAAACTGGAGTGCAGCTCGTACGAGCTGGAGACGGCACAACCCTGAACTGCTGCAGTACAGATGGAGCCCCACAGGGGGCAGCAGAGAGGCAGACACAGAGCAGCGACTGCAGAGCTCTTCAGTGAGGACGCGCTTTAAAGAGCAGAACCGCCGAGAGCACGCAAAGACTGCAGCTGACTCACACCACCATCACCACCACCACCATCATCATCACCAACATCACCACCACCACCACCATCATCACCAACATCACCACCATCATCACCATCATCACCAACATCATCATCACCATCATCACCAACATCACCACCATCATCACCACCACCATCATCACCACCACCATCATCACCACCACCATCTTCATCACCACCAACATCACCACCACCATCTTCATCACCACCATCTTCATCACCATTACCATTATCACCATCACCACCATCTTCACCACCACTACAATCATCACCACCATTACCACCACCATCTTGACCACCATCACCTCTACTACTATCATCACCGTAACCCCATCATCATCACCACCACCTCTACTACTACTATCACCTCCACCCCCACCACGTCATGATATCGTGTTATTTCATGGTGTTGTTGTTGAACTGGAGCCTTGAGGACTGCAGAGCTTCATTATGAGCAGCTGTATCACTGATTAATGAGCATGTTAGTTTGTCATGTGAGCATCTTTGGGTTTAAATGAGTCATTTTCATCATATTCTCGTATGTTTTTCTACCAACGGTCAATAAATTCTGAGCTTTGACTTTAAAATCAGTCCGCTCACTGTGCTTGGTCATTGCCAGTTAGAGCTAGTAATCCAGGCTGCAGGTGCCTGACTAACCATCAGGTTATTTCAGGCTCCGGTTCACTAAACCCGGCCCGCAGAACTCCAGACAGACTGGCAGGTGTTGTGTGTTTATGTTCCTGAACAGGTATTTCCCTCCTGGTTTTCCATCAGTATGATCTCAGATCTACCTCAGGTCCATGCTACCAAAATGAAGATTTCTCACTTTTGAAGGGGAATCTGGGGGTGTGGAGGGGCTGGTGGTGGCTCTTTGCCAGTAATGGGAGTGATAATGTCTGGAGTCAAACATGGGAAAGTCTGTTTTTATTCAGATTTATAATTATTGTAATTTAGGGTAGGCCAGCATGTCCATAGTGTCGTGGTAAGCACCCAGAGATCCCCAGTTTGTGCCGGTGGTCCTTGACAGGGTCACAGCCTGGCGTGGCTCAACGAGCAGCTGGAGGAAGCGTTGTTTATGAGTCGTTACCATAAACATGAACAGACCTGTTTGTGCGATGGGGCTGAAACCATAAACCAAGCTTGTTGCAGGTGAGGTACTGAGCCTGTCTCGGTCCACCCGCCAGGACTCACCTGTGGCTGAGGTGAGGCCGTCAGACCTGCTCGAATGAACAGCTGATGAATCTTTAGAGCGTCTCTGCGTTCTTCACTTTAGAGACACTGGAATCCTTTCAGTCCCTTCTAATTGATGCCCCGCCCCCTAACTGGGACCTCCCTGCAGCTCTGATAGGTCCCAGCCTTGCAGTTGAGGTTTGCTGATGTTGTAACCTCCATGAACAGTCTGCTCGCTTCAGAGTCCTCAAAGATGATTGGCCAATGCAGGTTTCCACAAAGTGATGTAACATGTGAAATATGATATTTTCCTGTTAATGCTGACCAACTGCTACAAATACACTCTGCATATCATATCCTCTCATCAACCAGTGTCATTAAGCATCTGTGGGTCCAAGCGCTCCTTCAGTTCCTAGATCGTAGGGCGGGCGGTGCTGCCCTCTGTGGTCTTAATGCGGTGCACGTGAGCGTCACTGACATTATTCACATTTCAGTTTGAAGGCAAATGCAAAACTCTTCATCGAGAGCACGGTGACTTCCTGTGATCGGGTTTATTACACCGACTATGAGCACAGGCGTTTTACACTGATACGTGCTAACATGTCAGCTTTTATATGTGATACTCAGCCTCACACATGCAGGTTATTGCGTTCAGATTTTCAGTAAACTTGACCTCTGACCTTCATCACTTCTCCTCTCCTCCTTCAGCTTACAGTAACCAGGAAGTGTACCAGCAGGTAACCGTGGGATACAGGATGTCCCAACCGCCCAACTGCCCAGACTTTCTCTATGACATGATGCTCCAGTGCTGGAGCGCCGAGCCGGCCGACCGGCCCGACTTCAAGTCTCTGAGGGCCCAGCTGGGTCCAGAGGAGCTGGAGTGACACACGGACTCTTTGAAGCTCGTCTTCATCTGGTCATCCCTGAGAGCACAGAGAAGTTTAGGTAACAGCTCCCATCATAAGCTAACGAGTTTAATGAGCCAATCATCTGCAGATTACTGCAGGAAGAAAGACGGGTTCACAAACTGTTTTATCTGTTTTATCCTCCACGGCTGAAGCTGAAGGTCGGCCGAGACACTGAACCGTCAGTGTTTGTAATCACATTAATCATGTTTCATGAGCTTTCCTCAGAGCTAACAGATGAAACCACACGCCTCACGTGATGCTTTAGAAGCTATTCATAGCCTCGCTTTGACCTCTGATCTGACCTCTTACTGCCCTCAGGTACCAGTATGCAGCTCACCCACCCAAGCAGAAGCCAAAATTAAATTAAAGTGACTTAAATTAAAATAAACAGGACGTGTGACAAAACCAAAGCTTCTGACTGGAACGAGGTCCCAGCAGTCATGGTGTCTTTGGAAAAGTAATAAAATGCCTTAATGTCGCAGGTTCCTGGTACCCGTCAAACATCTTTAGTTTGAGTCTCTGCGGCCTGACGAGGCGACGCTGCAAACGTTTACTCAGCAAACTGAAGCTTTGAACAGTGTGGAAGCGAGGCTCCAGAGGCTGGGACATCTCTCACGCCCTGAGAAATGCTTCCTATTTTCGGGCTTCACTTGTTGTTTCAGGTTTTATTTTGTTGTCACTGTGATGCACTTTTTAAAGCGAATGATTTAAAGTGTTGTAGATCATCATCATTGTTACTATTACTGACATTTTCCTGCACTGTAACACCTTAAGCAGCTCTGCTCTGCACATTTGTCACGTCGTCTCAGAATAATCTTTAATATTTTCTTCTATGTGAACTTTGTTTACAAACACATTTCATGCAGAGAATAGAAGAAGAATAAAATCAATTTTCATAAGATTAGAAAGTAACGGTGCAGCTGTAGTGTCTATCTGTGGCCTGCAGGGGGCAGCGCAGTCTCAGGAGCTGCGCTCTGTATATTAAATATGAGTTTTATAAGTTTCTGAAGAGCGAAGCTTTTCCTGCACAGCTGTGAGGCTGACGCTGTTTACTCTGAAATCAGACCTTTCTTCATGTTTCAATATCAAATAAAAACTTTGATGATCAATAAACCAAACACTCACTATTTCTTTGCTGTATGAGAACTTTTTTGTGTCCTGAGTTTAGCTGTGCGTGCGTGCGTGTGTGCACTGAGGTCATGTGACTGGTTCGGTAGGTTCTGGTTGGCTCTCTGGGAGACGTTTCCAGAAATCTGCTCCAGTTTTCCTCTGCAGGAACTTTCTGAAGGACATCTTCTCTCGCTGAACTGAGAGGCATCGTCTTTAATTTTCATCAAACTTTTCTCGTCTTTAGACAGATTTGAGTGAGCTGCTGGAAAATCCTGTCGTCAGGACATTAATGGTTGGAAGACAATTTTTTGCAGCTGAACACAGACAAGACTGAGTGTTTAATTCTCGCTCCAGAGTATCAAGCCCCAAATTAGTCAACGTCTGGGTCCTTTCTCAGCCTCGATAAAAGCCACCGCTCAGAATCTTGCAATCATTTTTGATCAATCTCTGTCGTTTGATGCTCGTATCAAGTCTGTGACCCGCTGCTGCTTTTTTCATCTAAGAAATATTGCAAAACCCAGGACTTATCTCCAAAGGTGAAATGGAGATGCTTGTCCACGCCTTCATCACCTGGTTAGACTATTGTAACGCACTCTTTTCCTGTCTGTCTAAGGCTTCCTTCCTCCAAGTGATCCAAAATGCTGCAGCAAGGCTTTTAACCCGCAGTAATAAACTCCCATATCACTCCCATGTTAAAATCCTTGCACTGGCTTCCAGTTGGGTACAGATATCAGTTTAAAATCCTCACGTTTACGTTTATATCTTTGCGAGGTGAGGCCCTCACAGATATCACTGAGCTTCTCCAAAGCGGAGCCTTGCATCCACTGATAGTGCTCTCCTGATTCCTCCACGTCTGAAAACGAAGGATCGCGCTTTTGTGGCTTCTTTTAAAAATCAGCTTAAAACACTTGTGTTTAGACAGGCTTCAGGGTAATGTTCCTGTGTAATATGTTGTTTTGTTTGATATGCTTTTATATTCCCATGTGAAGCACTTTGTAACAGCATCTTGTCTTATAAAGATCTATATAAATACCAAGGGCGTAGATTTGGCATGGACGGAAGGGACATGTCCCCACCAATATCCATATGAGTGCCTCATCAGTAGTGTTTGTATAGTGTGCTTAAAATGTTGCATTATTTTGCTGAGAGATCTTTTACTTTGTGGTAATCTTAGATGAGTAGTTTTATGGACAAACACCACCAGGTCATTCAGTGTTCCCTTAGTGCTAATGTGTCAGAGATGTTGGTGTACTATAACTGAAGTAATGTATTTAAGTCCTTAAAGTCATATTCTTTTATTGTCACGACTGTATTTGAAGCTGTTTTTGTATGATACCTGATTTATATGGAATATGGCTGAAGTAAACTAAAGCCTAAAATACATTTGTTCAATAGTAATTTAACATTATATAATTCACATATAAAACCATGAATTGTAATTCTAAATGGTTTAAAAGCATGTAGAATAGCATATGTAGGCAAGTGTCTTTCTCCTCTTTTTATTAAGAAGCAAAGACAAAAAGGAAAAAAAAGAAACAGGGCAGGGTTCGGTGGTTGAATCATCCGTCCCCACCAATGCCAAAACCAAATCTACACCCTTGATAAATACATTTTACTTACTTTATTATTCTTATTTTATGCTGAGTCTGGAGCCTGGTTAAAAACCTCACACACACGCGTGCAGCATGGAGGCTCTGACTGACTCCGCAGGTATCAAACCTGAAACTTTTCTGCTCTTTGATGCTTTAATGAAACTAAAGTGGGGCGCAGCGCTCTGCGCGTAAGGAGCCGTTTCCATGAAGGCTGTTACATCTGCTGCTGCTGCAGGTAACTGGATCAGTAACACCTGGCATGTGCCTCCTCCGCTCTCACACGCTGCGCAGTTCAAGTTCAAGTTCGCACAGCGCTGGGAGAGTTATAAAAGCACACCAGCGCCAACACTTCCAGCAGACACGGTCAGAGCTGCGCGCGTGCACGCCCAGTTAACCCAGTTCATCCACAGGGCTGGTAGAAATAGAGCAACGCTCTGAGTGACGTGACCTCGAAGCACAAGCAGGAGCTTTAAAGGAGACGGGTCACAGGCGCCGCCGCTTTCCTCGGCCTCCTCCTGTAAGCGTCAGGCTGAGACTGAGAGCGCCTCGAGTGTTTCACCAGCTCAGATTATTGAACCCAGGAGTATGAGTTCTGTTGGGACGCGCCGTCCTCCAACCGTCCCTTTAAACAAGGAGTTTGTTTCAGGATCATTTAGTGTCATAACTGACCTCAGACCAGCGTGTCAGTCTGCAACGTTACTGTGAGCTCTATTTAAAGTAATTAGAGCAACTTTTCCAGAAATAGTCACCCCCCACCCCCACACACACACACAGTGATCATGTGCTCCTGGAGTGCCCAACGTCTGACCGGGAAAACTGCCAACCGCTGTTTTCCCGGCACTCCCGCCCGTGAACCCGCTCACCCTCGGCTCCACAAAGCCAACACGCCCACTCGCATTCCACCCTGAGCGCACAGCGTGGAGGAGGAGCTTAGTCGAATGTTTCGAACACAGGCCCTCCCCACGGCCTCTGACAGGATGGTTTCTTTGCTGTTTCACAATGTGAGACACTTCTTTCTTTATTAAACTATTAAGGTCTCCAATGAGAGCAGAGGCAGCATTCACAGTCAGGGTGATAAATCAGCTGTTTCACTCACTTCCTGTTTGTCACCGCCTTCTCCGTGTGCCTCACAGTGGTGTTCGTGGGAAGGTTGACACATCAGGATAGAAATACTAAAGTCATTCAGCCTCTTCGTTTGATGAGTCATCTCAGCCGGGAGCCACGGACCAATCAGGAGTCCTAATTCTGTCAGAAACTGACAAACCTGCCCCCCGAGGTTTCTTCCTGTCAGATGGGGGTTCTTCCTTTCCACTGTTGTCAATTTGTCTACTTACTGAGCTATCCCTGCCCCTCAAAGGTGAGCGAGAGCCCAACTGCAGGTCATCCTGGAGGAGTCCTCCACCTGGAGCAGGTGCCTGTCCAGCTCTCCTCAGGGAACGTTCACGCCGTGCTGGGAAACAGCAAACTTCCTGTGACGCCACGTGGGGATGTACCACGGGTGGCACAGAGCAGTGGTCTGTGGACACCACCACCTGGGAACCCTGCTGCTGCACCTGTGCAGGTGAGATGGAGCCACAGTGCTCTCTGCTTCCTGATTGGACAGACTGAGTGTGGGTTGCACTGTGACTGTGTGAGGTGGTGACCGCTGCAGAGCAACAGGAAGTTAAAGAGATTCACCAGGATGGCTGAGGGAGGGGTGGAGGGAGGAGAGGAGGTGTCAGATAATGAGGAGTGACCGTGTTTGAGTGTGAGCGCAGAGAGCCCGCCAAGGGTGACACACAGCAACACCATCACCTCCGTCCTCCACCACCATGCCAGAGCTCACGGTCCCGGATTTATCCATGTGATGTGAGGAGCCTCGGTATAAGCAAACTAAGTGAAGGTAAGACTTCCCTCAGTTGTCTGTGATAATGCTCACTTTCCAAAATAACATCGTGTTCTTCCTGTGAGTCAGCGTCACGGTCCAGCGTCGTGTTACTGAGACAGAGCAGACTGCCAGGATACAAAACAAAGACACTGTTATTGCAAAGATTGCACAAGACGAGGAAACCGATGTTAACAGAGACGAGAAGGTGACATTTAGCTTTCCTTTCCTGGAAACTTGGCCTGAGTGGGTCTGTCAAACTGAGGGAAGCCAGCTCTGCAGACTGGAGTCAACACACTGGAGCTCTCCATATTTAAAAGCCTGTAGATAAACTTGAGCCCTGATCTCTCACGTTTGAAGCGTGTCTTTGGTGACACGGCTGCTTTGTTTGCACGATAAACTGTGTGTTCACGCAGCGAGCGAGCACGCTGAGATTTGAAGGAGAAAATCTGCAGCTCAAAGGTTAGAGGACGGTCGTCATTTCACCTTTGGCTGGAGCTCTCTTGGCTCTGAAGCAGCTCCTTTTTCAGCACTCAGCCTCAGCCCCTCCCTTCTGTTTTACCACTTCAGCTCATTTTGTTTTCATCAGCTGAGCCAAACATAAAAACCATGTGACCAAGATCAGAATCACCCACCTGTCAGAGAATAATAATCCTCACATACAGAATAATCAGGCCCCATCTTATCTTAATGACCTTGTAGTGCCATATCACCCTATTAGAGCACTTCGCTCTCACACTGCAGGCTTACTTGTTGTTCCTAGAGTATTTAAAAGTAGAATGGGAGGCAGAGCCTTCAGTTTTCAGGCCCCTCTTCTGTGGAACCAGCTTCCAGTTTGGATTCAGGAGACAGACACTATCTCTACTTTCAAGATTAGGCTTCAAACTTTCCTTTTTGCTAAAGCATATAGTTAGAGCTGGACCAGGTGACCCTGAATCCTCCCTTAGTTATGCTGCAATAGACGTAGGCTGCCGGGGATTCCCATGATGCACTGGGTGTTTCTTCTTCACTCACTATGTGTTTAATCATTAGTCTCTGGCTCTCTACCACAGTGTATCCTGGAGGTTTCTTCCTGTTAAAAGGGAGTTTTTCTTTCCCACTGATGCCAAATGCTTACTCATGGTGGTCACATGATTGTGGCAGATTTCTCTGCATTATTATACGGTCTCTAACATACAATCATATGCGCCTTGAGGCAACTGTTATTGTGATCTGCTCCAATCCATAGACTGTCTTACACTTATCCCTGTAAGAGTGGCGAGCGCCGGAGCGTATCCTATGACGCTGTTACAAACACGTCCTTTAATCGAGTTCCAAAACATGTGAATCAAACTGAATCCTTTAGATTTGGATCTGAAATGTTCTTTAAAAATGTTTAAAAAAAATGTTACAAAATGTTAAAAAATGATACCCAGCAGCTCGTTCACGCTGAACCTGAAAGCTTACACTCTGTGAAAAGCACAAAGCGATGCATCGTCATCAGAGTGAGTCTGCAGCACGAGTGTTACGGCCGAGCAGAGCCTGACAGATGTGCTGCCATCTCCCCCGCCTTAGGAGAGGGTGTGTGTGTGTGTCTGCGAGCATGCGTGTGTGTGTGTGTGCATGTGTGTGTGGCAAAGTGTTTCTGCGCAGTGTACCAGGGGCATGTGGAAACGTAGTCGTACCATATGCACGAGGAGTGTGTGTGTGTCTGCG
>VUQP01045568.1:0-10819 GCA_015108555.1 Coptodon rendalli
GGGGGAGTCTGTAGTCTAATACTAATAATACAAATAATACTAATTATTATTATTATTATTATTATTGTATGTTCCTCTTTCAGAGCTGAGAGTGAAGATGAGTCCTTCTGCAGTGGTGACAGAGGGTCAGAGAGTCACACTGACCTGCAGTACCAGCTGTCCTCTGACTGACAACACAAACTACATTTGGTACTTGAACAGTCGACCTCTGACCCCGAGAGAGAACCAGAACAAACATCTGATCCTAGACCCAGTCAGCAGGGAGAATGCAGGAAGCTACTCCTGCGCTGTGAAAACCAACAAAGATATCAGCTCTGCTCCAAAGACTCTCACTGTCCAAAGTATCACAGGAACATGGACACCAGCAGCTGCAGGAGTTTCTGCAGCTCTCCTGATTTTAATACCTCTCATTGTCTGCTGGTGGAGGAGGTGAGCAATACGTTGATCTCATTCAGATCAATAATGTTCATCTGATATGACTTTACTTATATATTTTTTTCTCTCTTCATTTACAAATCAGAAAAAAGAGGATTTGTAACCAGCCATCAATAAGTGAAACATTAGGCAACAAACAGCAGGTACAAAATAGGAAACAAAAAAAATTCTGCTGCAATAACAGCTGAATTTTTTTTAAATGCCCCTTGAACACTTTGTTTTTCTTCATATTAATCCATTCCTCCGTATCCCAGAGGCATGTATTTTTAGCCTCTGCACTGTTCTCTTTCATCTGAATTATAACCTCTTTATGTAAATGTATAAAATGTGAAGTTATTTGTTATTTGTCTCCACAGATTTATCCTGATTTCATTAGTAAAAACGTTCCAGCTAAATCGGAAGAGCAGGATACTCATTACTATGTTGGGCTGCGTTGCAGTTTGAAAAACACAGTTGACCCTTACTCAATCATCAAGTTATCGCCTACTAAGTAAATACACTTTTTTTTTTTTTTGCTATAATCGTCATATTCAAACTGTGATTTGAAATCTCTTGTTGTTTTGGAAATTATTTCTTTCTTTCTTTCTTTTTTTTTTAATTAGAATGAAGACGACTTCCAGTCACTTTCCAAGAGGTGAAACATCAGACAATAAAGAGCAGGCAGAGGACAGGATTCAGGTATAAACATCCCCTCCTCTGTGGTATTTTTCTTCATATGTATCATCAATTAGTCTTCATCCAGCCATCCATCCATCTTCTTCCACTTATCCGGGACCCAGGATGGGTCCAGGAGGCATCCTTATCAGATGCCTGAACCACCTCCACTGGTTCCTTTCGATGTGGAGGAGCAGCGGATCTGCTCTAAACCCCTCTCAAATGGCTGAACTTGTCATCCTATCTCTAAGAGAGAGGCCAGCCATCCTTCAGAGGAAACTCATTTCGGCATTTCTTGTTCTTTCGGTCACTACCCACAGCTTGTGACCATAGGTCAAGGTAGGGACGTAGATCGAGCGGTAAATTGACAGCTTCGCTTTTACAGTCAGCTCTCTCTTCACCGCGACAGAAAGGTACAGCGTCCACATCACTGCAGCCAGAGCACTAATCTGTCTGTCAGTCTCTCGCTCCCTTCTCCCGTCATTTTTTAACAAAACCCAGAGAGACTTAAACTCCTCCACTTGGGGCAGGAACTCTTCACTGACCAGGAGTGGGCACTCCACCGTTTTCTGGCTGAGGACCATAGCCTCAGGTTTGGAGGTATTGATTTTCATTCCCACCACTTCACACTTGGCTGTGCATCATCACCCGATGAAGCCAACAGAACCACATCATTTGCAAAAAGCAAAGATGAGATTCTTAGACCACCCAAGTAAAAGCCTTCCCCCACTTGGCTACTCCTAAAAATTCTGTCCATAAAATTTACAAACAGAATCGGTGACGAAGGGCAACTCCGACTTATTGCCAACTATGCAGACCATGCTCTTGCAACGGTTTTATATGAATCAAATGGCACGTAGCAATGGGCCAGACACCCCATACTCTCGAAGCACCTCCCATAGAGCACTCCGCGGGACACGGTCGAATGCCTTCTCCAAGTCCACGAAGCACATGTACACTGGTTGGGCAAACTTCCACGCACCCTCAAGTATCCTTGAGAGGATAAAGAGCTGGTCCAGTGTCCCTCTGCCAGGATCTCCCAGTGTCCAGAAACCAGATTGTTCCTCCTGTATCTTAGGTTTAAATAACAGACAGACTCTCCTTTCCAGCACCTTGGCATAGACTTTCCCAGGGAGGCTGAGGAGTGTGATCCCCCTATAGTTGGAACACACTGCGGTCCCCCTTCTTAAAGATGGGAACCACCATCCCGGTCTGCGGTCTGCCAACCTAGAGGTAGCTCCCCTGATCTCCACGCAACATTGTAGAGGCATGTCAACCAAGATAGCCCTAGAACATCCATGGCCTTCAGGAACTCAGTGCAATCCTCATCCACCCCAGGGGCTCTGGCACCAAGGAGTTGTTTAACTGCCTCAGTGACCTGACCCCTGGAGATAGGTGAATTGTCCCCCTTATCCCCAGATTCCTCCATGGAAGATGTGAGATGTGGGATTAAGGAGGTCCTCTAAGTATTCCTTCCACCACCTGACAATTTTCTCACTCAAAGTCAGCAGTGCTCCATCCGCACTATAGACAGTACAGCCCAAATAGCAGACAGGTCTGGCCCGGATCTGGTGTCAAGGCGGCACTGCTGGCTGACTTCCGGCATGCTAAGTGGTATTAAAAAAGCAGGGACTCCAGCAACACTTGAGGAAAGAAGAACAACTTTAATAATTGACCAACGCGTTTCAGCTTGTGGCCTTCATCAGGGTCATCCTGCTAAGTGGTATGCCATCCAGATATGGGTCAGGTCTGGCAATGAAGGCACTGTTTATGTGATGGCATGCCATATCTGGCCCGATCGTGGTTTGGTTTTTGTGGCCCAGGTTCATAGAAAACAGGTCTGGCCCGGATTCTGCATCAAGCTGGTGCTTTTGACTGACTGGTGTCATGGCAGGATGTATGTCAACCAGATGTGGGCCAGGTCTGGCAATGATGGCACTATTTATGTTCCAATTTTCCTATTATAGTTAGAAGACCCAAATGCCATGTTGCAATACTATACTGCTATGGTAGCCAACGTTTCAAATGCAGGTTTGACAAGTTTGTGAGTATACATTTTATCCAAAACCTAGTGAGGGTTTACTCCCATTCACCACTGGGTGGCTGTAGCTCAGGCGGTAGAGCAGGTCACCTACTGATCAGAAGGTTAGTGGTTTGATCCCTGGCTCCTCCAGTTTGCACTCAGTTTAGAGAAAGTGTGTGATTGGGTGTATGTGGCATGTAATCCGGGAGAGTAGAAAAAAGGACTATATAAGAATCAGTCCATTCACTGTCGGAGTTTCGTCATGTTACTTTTGCACTATTATGTTCCGGGACATGTTGTTAGGCTTGATTAATGTACACATTAGGCTGACATCTGGGGCCAGAGTTAAAACATTTCTGGGCCCAGAACATGGGCCAGCACAGGACCACCAGTGTGCCTGCAACTGGCCTTGTGCTGGCCCATGAGTGGGCCACCTCTGGCAAACCTGATCTGGGCAACCAAAGGGCTTGAGGTATGTGGGCCATGTTTAAGCACATTGTGTGGGCCAGATCCGGGCCATACCAATTTTGCTACATGGGAGGTAGAGCACCACTTTCCCCTTCTAAGTCGCATGACAGTTTGCCAGAATCTCTTCCAGGCAGACCGAAAGTCTTTTTCCATGGCCTCTCTGAACTTCTCCCACACTGAAGTTTTTGCTTTAGCCATTGCCCGGCCATTCCGCTTGGCCTGTCAGTAACTATCAGCTGCCTCCAGAGTCTCATTTGGTTCCGTTGTTACCACCACGACAGGCACCAACCACCTTGTGGGTTTGGCAATGGAGGTGGTGAACATAGTCTATTCGGACATGTCTCCTGTCTCTCTCAGAATGATATTGAAGCTTTGCCTGAGGTGAGCGTTGAAGATCTCACGGACTCAGCTTCTGCAGGCGTTCCAGGCACACCCTCGCTATACGTTTAGGCATGCCAGGTCTGTCCAGCATCCTCCCCACCACCTGAACATGGTGTTCGTTATGGACAAACTGTGGTTTGCACAAAAGTCCAATAACAAAATACTGCTTGGGTTCAGATCCGGGGGGCCGTTCGTCCCAATCATGGTCTCACTGTCATTGCTTACATGAGCGTTGAAGTCTGCCAGTAGGACAACAGAGTCCCCAGGTGGAGCACCCTCAAGCACCATGCCCAGGGACTCGAAGAAGGCTGTGTACCCTGAACCGTCACTTGGTGCATAAGCGCAGAGGACAGTCAAGACCCATTCCCCAACCCAAATGCGCAGGTAACAAACCCTCTTGTCCAGTGGGACAAGCCCCAACGTACAGGCAGCAAGCTGAATGTATACTAGGATTCCCACCCCAACCCGCTACCTCTCACAAAAATGAGAATGTCTCACCAGAATGAGACAGAGTCCAGACCTTCTCCAGGAGACTGGTTCCAAGCCATGTGTTGAGGTGAGCCAGACTTAATCTGGCCGGTACCTCGTAACCTCATGCACTAACTCAGGCTTCTTATCCAATAAAGAGGTGACAGCCCATGTCCCAATTGCTAGTCTTTGTCGGTCAGTACATCTTCATCTAAAGGATGAATGATTTTGAGGATATCAGTGTTCACATTATGGACAGAGAAGACAGATGGTTTGAAAGAGGAGTGAAAGAAGGCATCTATGTCAACTGTGAATGACCATCTTTGAACAGAGGGGGTGGCTTTATTTAATTATAGATTGCAGACCTACTGTCTGCCATTTTTAATCCAGTTTTCAGATCCCACCCACACCTTAATGCCCACTTACATCTTGGGTGATTTGATCACAATAAGTCACATGATAGGGTGCTACATAATCTACTTATCTAATTGTTTTTTGTTGTTTTTTTTTTTTGCTTACCTTAATTATAAGTGTTATAGCAAAGGAATTTCCCAGATTTTATATTTTATATTTTGTCACCTCACAATCCTGCTGGTCAGAGTATCATTAAAACCTGCAAATAAAGTAAAAATATTTAAATGAGGAGTTAAATGACCTATAACCCAGTATGTTGTTTGTCTTCCTCCTCAGGTGAACCCTGATCCCATATATGAAAACATCTCAGCCCATTATAGCAGACTGCACCTACCTATGACCCACACAACTGATCTCTACTGCAATATTGACCCACTGCTTGCTCACTAAAGTAACTTTGTTACCATAGTGATTTAAAGGGCCTTTTTCTCTGATAGGTTTAGTGACTGAACTAACTTCAGAATCACAGCAAGGACACCACATTTGGTGGATCTGCCAGTGGTTTTCATACTCATTACAGAATAAATTAATCTTGAACTTTTTAGTTATAAAATATATGTTATTGAAACATATGTCACAACTGAAAGATGACAGAAAACAACAACTTGTGTTAGAGTGACATTTTCTTAACATATAACATAATAAATGTCGTTACTGTTCAAATTCAGCCTTGTGGTTTCATATGTATTCTGGATGAGAGATGATGACCTATGAATACTGAGAGACATTCACTCTTCACTAAAAATCTATTCTTTATAAAAGCTAGTCATGTTATGATTAGCAAATAAAGGAACCACTTGACAAAATGTTCCCAGTGGTGTCCAGTGCACAAACATAGAACAACACAGGGGGAGGCAACAAATGGAAACACAGGTGGGGGGAGATGACTACAGCTATTCATACTGAAACCAACATGCTCTACATTACAGAGAACTCATTCCTAAAACAGAGATAAAGAGAAAGCAAAGACTCTAAACAGCAACTCAAACTTAGAATGTGAACTAAGAATTCAAGACCGCAACAAAGGGTCAAACAACAGGAACCACGAGAAAGCATGCAGAAGGAAGTGATTTTGCTGTTGTTAAAACTGTGTGTATTTTGTCGGCAGATACACTCACAATAAACACTTTGTCTAATCTGTTTTCAACCTTTCCTGTAAAACTATTTATTTTTGACATTCTCTCATGATTTTGAAATTTAATGAAGTGACAGAAACAGCAGCTGCGAAAAAGGCAATTTACATATCACTTCAAACAAGTACTGGTATGTGGTTTGTCTCGAAACCTGAACTCAGTACAGATAAACATCATGGAAAATAAATAATGCCTGCAGAGAGTAACTTCTACACATTGCCACATGTTGAGCAGATTTACAACATTAGGAAATTGCTGTGGTACTTTGTGCGAGACATACATTAAGACAAACACTTAAATAAAAATAAAAAGTGCTAAGCAGATTGATATATTGATGAATGCAGGTGATGATCAGTGCAAAGATGCAACAGGTGCAGAGAACACAATACAGGGTCACGTATTTGAATCAGAGCAAGTGGTGGGAACAGCCTTATGGTTCATGAGTCCAACAGCAGAGGGGATGAAACTGTTCTTATGGCGAGAGGTTTTGGTCCAAATGGACCGAAGCCTGCTGCCTGACGGAAGCAGGTCAAACAGACTGTGTCCAAGGTGAGAAGGGTCAGTTGTGCACCCCAGTGTGCTGGAGGTGTACAGGTCCTGTAGAGAGGTGAGTTTGCAGCAAATCACCTTGTCAGCAGAGTGCACAACATGCTGCAATCTCTGTTTTTCCCTGGTGGTGGCTCCAGCATACCACACCACAATGGAGGAGGTGAGGATGGACTCGATGATTGCAGTGTAGAATTGCATCATCGTCCGTGTTGGCAGGTTGAATTTCTTCAGCTGCCTCAGGAAGTACACCAGGATGTTACGGCTGCACCATGACACCAGACATTCAGCCTCCATCCTGTAGGCAGACTCACCCCGTCCGAGATGAGTCCGATAACGGTCATCTGCAAACTTAATTATCTTGACAGAGGGGTGGTTGGAGGTACAGCAGTTGGTGTACAGGGAGAAGAGCAGAGGAGAAAGAACACCACCCTGAGAGGAGCCGGTACTGATGGTCTGTGAGACAGAGGCATTCTTCCCTAGTCTCATTTGTTGCTTCCTGTCTGTCAGGAAGTCAATGTGCCAACAGCAGACAGGACTGACTTGCATGGTATGACCTGCTTGTCCAGGTAAATAAAAAAAATTGTGGATGGTGCTCCTGTTTGTTCCAACAGCAAGCAGATAGAATTGCATAGTGGAGTTGATGGCATCAACATGTTCGTGGATGCTGTTGTTATTTATGGTTTTTTTTTTTTGGTTTTTTTTGTAAAAGATGCTGTACACACTAGTTGATTTGTTAAATATTACCTGTAAAAACTCAAATTATTACCATCTGAAATTAAGACCAACCTGTTTTTTCAACAGAGAAAGAGTCCACTTAAAGCGGCCTGACTCAAACCTGATTTTATAAATGGTTCAGCACAGATACACAGTTTCTCATCAAGGATGAAAGCAGCTAGACTTTGCTCAGACAGGTAGGATTTAATTTTACACTGACCATGGGTCACTATTAGTGTCATACAGTTTAAGTGATGCACAGGAATCAGCAAACAATTTATTAGAGATGCATTAAATCTTGTTGGGGTATTTACTGTGAATCTGTGGCTGTGATTAATCATTTTACTGGTAACTTGATCAACTAGCAACTTAATAAGTCATGACAGAAGATAGTATTTCAGTCCTGACATTGTTTAAATATTAACTACTTTACTACTATATACAATAACCTTTACATAGTAACTGCAAAACATTTAAAAACATCTACAAATGCCATGGGAATGAAGCACTGTTGGCCAAGATGTGTTTTACAAGGACCAGAAGAACACAGTTGTGATAGTTGTGTCAATCACAGCTAACAGCAAGAAAGCAGAAACACAGTGAAATCGTGGAGTACCAGGGGCTGAAGGACCAACTGGAGGAGATTATGAAGGTAAAGTCCAAAGTGGTCTCAATGGTAATAGGAGCCTTAAGAGCTGCCACCCCAAACCGGGAAGAGTGGCTTCAGCAGATTCCAGGCACAACATCAGAGGTTTCTGTACAGAAGAGTGCAGTCCTAGGAACAGCAATGGAAACACTGCATAGAACCACATACATACGCAATATACATGAAGTATTAAAGTTGTTATTTCTATTTTACTGTAAAATACACTGAAGGAACTGACTTCTTGAAAATACAGCATGATTTGTTAAATATTACCTGTAAGAATTCAAATTATTAGCATTTGTTCAAGAAGTGGATCTGATAATCTGATTAGAGACAAGAAAAACTATCCGTAATCAAGGCAAAAAGGCTGAAACCTGAGCTTTTGACTTATAGGGATTATTTGTATATATGTTGACTTTATTATTTAAATCTTGGCCATCCACCACTGTAACAGTATACAAATGATAGAAAATAAATACAAGTAAAATTGGTTCCTTTTAAGCTTGATTATTTACACTATAACTACTGATCCACCATTTTTTTAAATAATCATTTAAAATGTAAAATAAAAGAAAAAAGAAAAAAGAAAAGCTACTGAAAACTCGCAACATAAGATAATGAAATAACTGCAGATATTTGCACCTCACTTATCTTGTACCGTGAACTTGACAAGATGTAGCAGAGAACAATTCAAAATGTTGCTGAGATGAAGAGCTATAATGGTGTCCTCTGGTGGACATGTCCTAAACTGCTAAGCAACTTCAAGAAGTCCCCCAAAATTATCTAGTTTCATCTTGAAGGTGACACAGGAACAAGTACAGTACTTATTTTTCATTAAAGAATATATGATAGTCCATCCGTCCATCTTGTTCTGCTTATCCGAGGCCAGGTCCCCGGGGGGCAGCAGCCTAAGCAGACAAGCCCAGACCTCTCTCTCCCCAGCCACCTCCTCCAGCTTGTCTGGGGAAACACCAAGGTGTTCTCAGGCAAGCCAAGAGATATAATCTCTCCAGTGTGTCCTCCAGCTTGTCTGGGGAAACACCAAGGTTCCCCAGCTGTACAAAGTGTGAAACCTGTTCCTACTTACAAAAAAACAAACAAAAAAACAAAAAAAACTCATTTTGTCCCCCTCACTCTTCAGTCTGCAGAGAAAGAGTGTTTAGTTTGACCAATGCATTATTTATTGCCTTTGGTTCAAAGTTTTACTGTGAGCTTTACACAAAAACCAGGCTCTGTGCTGTAAAAGGAAACGTTCATGGAAATGGGAAATACAATTCAATCTGAGAGCTCAAACACTCATTAAGGATATTTTAAATAACGTGTTCCCCGTATCACATTGTTTTATATTTTAGAAAAGAAAAGATAAAAATGGCAGCAGATTAAAGTCTGCATCACTCCAGCTGTGTGTTTACATTGTAAACTGTTATACTCAAACATGCTCAGCAGTTTAACACCTCCACAACTTTCTGTTGAACAACTTCAATATATTTATACAACTGAATATTTAACACATTCAAATTACAACTGCATGCAGCAAGTAAATAAAACAAAAGAATCATTATATAGGAAATCAATTGATGCAAATTAAAATATCACTCATGCTAACACAAAGCATAAAAGAATGTAAAAGATTTAAAGGAAGAGGAAGCAAGTTTAGTTTTAGTTTCAAAGTCACATGATGTGTGAAACCAAAGAATATGAACCAGCAGTCCCCCCTCACCCTTCGCTCAGACAAAGAGTACTGCGTAGTTTGACCGATGACTTACTTTGTCTTTATGGTTCAAGCTTTTACTGTCAGCTTTTTACGCTCAAAGTCTGGACTAAAACAACAATGGAGTTGAGAGATGCTGGTCGTCTGTTTATGGGTCTCATCTTTTACATTTCAGGTATCTGAGATTATTTGTGAGTCCTTATGTAAAAATCGTTAGTTAATATTAAGTCAAAAGTTTAAAAAAAGTTGAGAAATTTTTTAACAGATGAGAAATTTTAGACTAGATTAGTTCCTAATGTAAAGTACTGAAAATTATTAAGTGGTTAATAATAAAGACATATTAATAAGATAAAAACATTTATTAACTCCCTTCTGTTAAAGGTGTTAATGGAGGAGAAACCAGGATCTGTGCTTTCAAAGGTTCATCAGTGGATCTGCACTGGTCACATCAACATCTGACTTCAAGCAGAAAATGGTTCACTATAGACTGGGATGGAAATTATGTTCAGAGTGAGCTCTCTGTGGATGGGCAACGTGTAACGTACAACATGTCTGAAGAGAAAAACCCAACTTTAACCATCAATGATCTAAGAGAGAGTGATGCAAACTCTTACTGCTGTATGAATACTACAGACAGACCAGAACTCTGTTGGCTAAACAGAATTACTCTTCAAGTAGTTGCAGGTACCATGACCTTTACTCATTGATTCCTTTCCAGATGACATCACTGTATAAGTTGTTCTCCATCATCCTCTCAGAGCTGCAGGTAAAGGTGATTCCTGCCACAGAGGGACAGACAGTAACACTGATGTGCAGCAGCAGCTGTCCTCTGACTGAAAAGCCTGCAGCCTACATCTGGTACAAGAACAGAGAGTTTCTCTATGAGGACTGGTCTCCCTGGTACCAAGAGCTGCTCAGCAGTGAGGAAGCAGTCACATACTCCTGTGCTGTCAAAGGCTACGAGGATCTCAGAGCCCCTGAAGTCTCTGTGGGTGAGTCATGATGGACACCTCCTCCTCATGTTATGAGATGTTAAACACAAACACTTTACTCTTCAGACTCTGATGAATTTACTGGAAGTTGTTGGTTTTTCTCAGATTCCATCACAGAGACCTGCTTCAGTGTGACCTATGCTAAAGGGAGAATGTGTTCTTCTCAGCAGACATCAGTGGACGAGTCCTGCTCCATCACATATCCCAGAGGTGAAGTTCTGGACAAACTGC
>VUQP01045572.1:0-11135 GCA_015108555.1 Coptodon rendalli
TTATTGTATTGTGTACTGTGTGTGTGTGTGTGTGTGTGTGTGTGTGTGTGTGTGTGTGTGTGTGTGCTGTGTGTGTGTGTGTGTGTGTGTGTGTGTTGTGTGTGTGTGTGGTGTGTGTGTGGGGTGTGTGTGTGTGTGTGTGCGTGTGTGTGTACTGTGTGTGTGTGTGTGCGTGTGTGTACTGTGTGTGTGTACGTGTGTGTGTGTGTGTGTGTGTGTGTGTGCGTGTGTGTGTGTGTGTGTGTGTGTGTGTGTGTGTGTGTGTGTGTGTGCGTGTGTGTGTGTGTGTGTGTGTGTGTGTGTGTGTGTGTGTGTGTGTGTGTGTGTGTGTGTGTGTGTGTGTGTGTGTGTGTGTGTGTGCGTGTGTGTGTGTGCATGTGTGTATGTGTGTGTACTGTGTGTGTGTGTACTGTGTGCGTGTGTGTGTGTGTGTACTGTGCGCGTGTGTGTACGTGTGTGTGTGTGTACTGTGTGTGTGTACGTGTGTGTGTGTGCTGTGTGTGTGCGTGTGTGTGTGTGTGTACTGTATGGGGTATTTTCTTGCACAGTGTTACATCATCCACAGTGATTTTACTCGTCGGGTCAGTGAGAGTGCATTGTGCTGTCGACTTGAGCTCTTACCAATCAGTGTCTGCAGGAGCGCGTCCTTAAGTAGCACCAAGGCTGAAGCAATCATAAAACATTTATCTATGAAACTCAAAGCCTGGGTGGAGCAAACTGTGGAAAAGGCAAAAACCAAATAAACAGGCAGATTTAAAAACACAGCTCAGTCTTTCCTCGCTCTGACGTCAGGAACCGCTGGAGGTGCAAACTCTCCTCCAGCTCAGACAAAACGATCAGTGTGGCTCACAGGTGACAGGTAAGAAGGAAACTCGACTAAATGTATATCACTACTGCAAATTTGCATTCTCCTGCTAAATATAAAATATTTGGGTAAATATAATCGATAATAACATTTAAAGAATATAAATATTTACTCTGTGACACAAACCGGGCGGCACGGCCACAACAAACCAGGAGACGCACAGAAATACAATTACATGAAAGAAACCCAAAGAGGAATTCAGGCCAACCGTGGTGTGTGCAGTCAGTACGATCAGAGGAGCAGCTGACACACTGGGCCGGGTGCTGCCAACGAGCCACAGCAGCTCTCCAGGGCCCACAAACTAGACCTGCCACACCAGCGGGGCAGAGGTGCTCCTCTAACATCCGACAGCTGCACCTATGAACTGCACCGTGCTGTTCCAGGCATACGTCAGCCTTCCCCACAGAATTAAACTGTCTTTGTGTTGGTGCACCAGTATGTAAAACACCACAACCATTAGACACCATCTCCTGGACTGGTTCCAGTCAGAGCCGCCCTGAAGCTCACAGACTTAGAGCTAACGCTGTCAGCTGCCATCCAACATGGCGGAGCCGGAGCTTAAACCCAACAGCGAGCCGAGCAGCCGGCCTGAAGCGAAACGTTTGACGGGAAGGACCGGAGCGAGCTGTCTGCTATGACAGGAAGCACACAATATGAGTGAGTGTGTCGGCCAATAGGAACACGAGAACCCCACAAATGTGTGATTGACCACGAAGGCCACCAGCTGAAACTGCCCCCCCACTGTGGTAACGGGTCCTAACATTCTTTATCCAGGTGCTGAAACAGCGCCTGCCAGAAAAACGCCAACAAATGTGGCAGCGTGCCCCGATCACACGGTGAGCGACACGCTCCGCTGTCCGCCGAGTCCTCGCTGATCCAGCTTTACTTTGCCAGTTTCGGGTAACAATGTCGGAAGAAAACGGATTCTCTGACCAGACTCGATGATTTGCCACCAGACAAGATTCTTCATATCCAGCATGTGTCTGAAGACGGCGAGCTCTCCGCAGCCCGAGCGCTCCTCTGCAGGGACGGGATACCCCGAGAGGAGCCCGTTCCTCTCTTTGGCTCTCAGCAATCAGGCCTACACGGCGGAGCGGCTGGATGGGAGTCACTCCCGAGTCACATTACAGGACACCTGGAGTTTGCCAAATAGCTCTGAAAGCAGTCTGAGAGCAGCAGGAAAAAGAATCTCTGAGGTGATGAGAAAATTCAGGCTCTCCAGCCTGAATGCTCGCCTGAGGTCTGGTGAAAACAATGCAGCACTCATCGCTGGAGTAATGATGTCCCTGTGATGGAGCATGTTCAGGCAGGATCTGGGAGACAGGCCAGTGACTGGAGCCAAGCGGAGAGAGGTCCTTGAGAAAAACTCGCTCTGCTGAATCATTTGCTTGCAGTTTATGTCTTACTGTGTCTGCGGGGGTTTTATTCAGACCTGTTTTCGTTCAATCGATCTCCTCGGCCTCTTCATTGCTTTTACAAATCGATTCTTGTGCTTCTGGTAAGTAAGCACATTCAGTAAAACCCCGAATTCGGAGGCTGAGGATGATGTCATCACTAAACACATGGCAGAAGACATTCAGGGACACGGGTGTGTTTGCATCAGCTTTCTTACTGTCCCGTAACATTTCGAATTTAATTTTATACAATACGTAGGCTCTGCTGCATATAAGGTAACATAAAGTTAGAGTTAAACAGTGTGAATCTGCTGATGGTGTGACTCAGCCCCACACACAGCATCACACACTTTTACATGTTCTTAATAAAACTGCTCGGTCAGGTTTAGACTGGACACCGGCTCCAGTAATGAGACATGGATGGTTGTTAGGTTAAGTTCGTGGTTTGGGTTCAAATACAGAAACTGAGTTTTCCTGGTTGCTATGGTGACATGCTCCTGCTGAAGACCTGATGATAACATGTGCTGCAGGCATGAAACATTTGCCCCACAGAAACATTAGCTTTGCAAATGTCTAACCTACAAAAACACGACTGGCGAACAGACTTTCACCAACACGACGGGAATCTTAACCGGTCACTTGACTGTGACCATCTGCTACTTCATGGACTCACCACAAGTTATATTCTATTCTTTGGTGACTCAGTAAAAGGACTAGATGTTGTAGTCCCTGATTGTGCATTGCTTTAAATGGCGAGACTCTTGAGGGATGGCTGTTATGAGGAAAGCCCAGAAACCTTGCCAGCAGCACACATCGCTGTGTGCCTCAACTTTGTCTTTTACCCAGGCTAATCTGCCATTTTTGGGGGGATTAGAGATCTGATCTAGATTATCATATTAAGATTTGGGACACATCGTCAGTAGTGGACCTTGGATTCATCGGGTGTTTCGGCCATTATCACTAGACACCCTCATCCAAGGAGGCCCTGCCAGGGTTGATCAGGCCCTGGAGTGTGTCACTGGTTTATGTTAACTTGTTATTTCGCTTCTTCTTTTAGTTTTCTACAGTTTATTTTCTATCGATTCACTTCAACTGAGAAGTAATACTTACCTCTTTAACATTTATGGAGCCTCACTTCTTCAAAGGGACAGAAAAGGTGACAGAGAGGAGTAAGACAAGGGACACGATAGGAGACAGCAGAGAGGAGAGCTGGAAGGGGGGCGCCCGATCTGGCTTCCCACACCTCCCCGCCGGATCGGGCTGTACGCTCTACCTCCCCACTGCCTCCCAGAAAAGGGAAGAAGAGCAGAATATTTTCTTTTCTCGCGCGGTTAGCGCTGACTGCCATAGCTGCCCAAGTGATGTCAGCCCTTTTTACCCACAGCCAGTGACTGGTCCTCTCAGCAGTGTTAGCTAGTTCTCTTATAGCCTGCCGTTGCGCCTGTCCTCTGATGCCAATCTCGCTCAGCAGATAAACACTCCAAACACTTCGAATGTGCAGATTTACCTGTAACAGCAGGTATTGTTTCCTGTACATGGATATGATTATTCAGGCATTTTTTATAAGCACATGTACAATACTGTGCAAAAGTATTGAGCCACCCCTCATTTCTTTATATTTTGCTTCCTTTGAGTTTAATTTGTCTTGAGAAACAGTTTTCCAGCTTTCCGGAGCTCTTTTAAGGTTTCCTTTGGACATTTTCAGTTTTTTAAAGTCAAGACTTAACAAAAAAACAAAAAACACATCACTGATTCCAATTTCTTTAACTGGATCAATAAAAAATGGCAAAGATAAGACAGCCTGACATAAAATAGTATTTTTGCCCCTAACAGGTGATTCCCACGGAGCTGTTAGCTAAAAATTTGGCATATCCCGACATTGGCGTGCAGCGGTTCCTTAAAAAAATCTGAAGATGAAAATGAATAATGTGCGAGGCCTAAAAATCTTCTGAAGCAGATGCATCTGTAATGTATTTACTTAAACAGGAAGAAAATCCAGCAGAGACCTGACACAGGACCTGAGAGATGCACCTTCAGCTGATCATACCTGTGTTTCCAGGTAGGTTTGCTCATGCCTCAATAAACCTCCAAACAAAATCCAGAGGAATAACAGCTGGCTCAAAACTTTTGCACAGGACTGTAACGGCCACCCAGAAACATCAAGCTGAAACAAACAGTTGTCCTGACAATGTAAAGACAAATTTGACTTTGGTTAGATTTTTAAAGCAACCTCTGCCCAGCATTCATGTAACTCTGACACACCTGCTTAAACACGACTGCAGGAGCCACATTAACTAATAACAGTAGCATTATTCATTGTGCCACAGTGCAAACATTTCTCATAAATAGTTTCAGAGTTTCTATTGTTGACATGGCCCCCAAATTTCTCAGATCTCGGAGCAACCAAGGACCTACTGAGATCTACTGTCTGATACTTTGAGACGGGTGTCCAACTCCAGGCTTCGAGAGCCGGTGTCCTGCAGGTTTTAGATCTCACCCTGCGTCAACACACCTGAATCAAATGATTAGTTCATTACCAGGCCTCTGGAGAACTGCAAGACATGTTGAGGAGGTCATTTAGGTCACCACGGCTCACCTTCAGCGGTCCGGGGAGTCCCCACCTCGATGGATCCGAGGTGTTGTGACAGCATGAGGGGAACCTGGGCAGGCTATTTTAACGTTGGGGTGTACATTTGTATTTTAGCAAAGCAGCATGATAACAGAACAGACTGAATTAACAGTTTGGTTTTACCACGGATGTGCAGACATCTGTCACTAGATTAAATCCGACACGGAAGGAAAACTGATAATGAGAACTGATGATACCGAGGCACAAAGTTATAAAGAGCTATTTTTATGCATCCTAAATGGATTTATGGATGTTGAGCCTTAATGGAAAAAGCTGAACATCGGAGATAATGGCATCACAGGAAAGAGCACGTCGTGCTGCCTGTGAATTCTGGTTTAACAAGGTTAAAACTCTCAGAAGAAAAGATGTGATGTGTCTTGATAAATGCACTGAGTGTAAATGTGATGGTTTAGATTGCTGCAGATACTGGCTTTAACGGCATCTGCATCGTTACAGCTGTGCAGGAAATCAATCTGATCTAATGACAAATAAACCTACTTGTACATTGGCTATTTTATAATTCACTTTTTCTGACATATAAATGTTTAAATGGTCAGCAAGCACAAATACTGTGTATTTTTACTAATTACTGTAAAATAAAGGGACACTGTTCATCTACTTTCTCCTGTTTAGAACTTAAAGACCTTCAAAGCTTCCACTTGGCCTGACCTGCTCAGTCTGTCATGGACAGCATCCATGCAACAGCTTTCAGTAACTTGCAATTCATGTCTGGAATAAACAGACGACTTCAAACGCAAAATTACATACTGCTAAATATCGAAGATGTTGTGTTATCATTTGAGCAGCCGTGCCCGGAGAGCGGCTGCTCCGAGTTCTCTCTAACTGATTGATTTCTGTTCCCCGCTGAGATGACAAGAACCGAGATTAATGAACACAGAGCAACTGTTCTTACGGATAAAAACAGAGTAAAAATAAACCAATGAAAACACGCTTTACACACTGCAAACAGCATACTGTCGTACAATCTCAGCGATGTAGAAAAAGCCGATTAGACAATGAACAGGAAATCTACAGGGTGAGGATACTGGGTACCATTCCTAAAATGATCCTGCTTCACGTCAGTCATCAAAGTTACACAAAAACAGGACACACTTCTTTGTTGATCACACAGACGTGGCAAATCCAGGCTGTTTTAATGTCTTGATGCATGCTCAATCATCCAGGTAAGTAGATGCAAAAGGTTGATTCTGTTCATCTGGACGTTTTCAGTGGGAGAAACGCTTCATCATCATCCAGGTGACTTCTTCAGTCTCAGCTTGTGTGGTTTTATAACACGGACATGCAGAAGATGTTTGAAAGGATAAAAGAAGTCACGAGTCTCTGAGGGGAATAAGTGCGGTCTGTTGCAGTCACACCTGCACGCTGCAGGTTTTCACTGTGACATCTCTGCTGTCCTCTCTGATCCCGGATCAGACCCCAACTGATAGGGCTGTGCGATATGACCAAAATCTCATATCCTGATATAAGACATTTATCGTCCCAACAACGATATAAATCACAAAAATTTCCATTTTCTGTGAATTCTGTGGATCTTGGGGAACTCGACTTGTGTGAAGTGTTTTCAGCTGGGCGTCCTGTACCTGGAGTTGAGTGTTTTGACCGATGCATGGAACTACACATTTTTAGACATAAGTTGGAATGGTTGCCATTTTCTTTGTGAGTATTTATTGCACGGCGTGCTGCGGGGAAAAGCCCGTTCTAATGTTTGAGTCGGCGGTTTATTTGGAGCACCTGACGGCTCTTTTTTGCTTCTCATCCGTAAACACTCTCCTTACTCTGTCACGTGATTCTAGCAGAGGTTTGTCGTGTGGCAAATCCGTCTGTGGTGGGGGCGGTTTCCTGCATAATTTGCAGAGTACAGTTTTCTGGTCCGTGTCAGATGTTACATAACCAACCCATGTCCATGCTACAGAGGCAGCCCCTCGTTTAGGAATAAGGTCCTCGATTTGTTTGAACTGGTCCTTCTGTTTGTCATCATTTCAGTTTATTTTGAAAAATCTCAGCAGGATCTTCAGCTTTATTGAACTTTAAGAAATTAATGTAGCCTCTACACTGACCATCAAAACCATGAAAAATATTGTTGTAAACTGTTTATTTTGCGACACCATGAAACAAACGATAGCGTATGATATGAAATGATAGATGTTTTCATATCGTTATCTGATATATATCGTCATATTGAACAGCCCTACCAACTGACAAACTGAAAAGTAGAACTCTGTCCTGCAGACATTAGAACTTGGAGCTCTGTGAAGGCCCCTTTAATGCTCAACCACCTCTGCAGGCTTAGCAGCATCATATGACGGCAAACCACAACCTACTCATATTCCAAGAGCCCGACCTCGCAGTACAAGAGTTTGACACTGGCCTGCCGGGTTCAGGAATCGGTGGATGGATTATTTCTGTTTCTGTTTGCACTCTTGGGGGAAAATGAGGTCGTGTTGCTGCCCACAGAAAAAAGCACCCTTTTAAACTTGTAACTGGCTCCAGTGTGTTTGCTACCTGCCACACAGCCTTGGTTTAATGTTACAGGCAGGTCTTGTATTTAGGTTTTCTGGAAACGCCGTCTCTAAACTCATTCTCGGCTGAATTTGTGAGGCCACAGCAGCGACACCAAATTTCCCCTGTGAAAATAATCTATGTGTCGGTCAATGAGCTCGCACTGTTCTTCTGAGGAGGCCGGCAGCGTCCAGACGGACAGGAGCAGCAGTCAATACGTAATGATAGCCAGATAATGATGGGCTGGAATTGGAAACAGATCAGCTCTGTGCCTCAGATGTAAGTCACTCAGTATACGAACACACACTGTACTCAACCTGCACTACACAACAGCAGACGCGAGCAGGAGAGGACACAAACGCAGACGGACGATCAATATGACCGAGACAGAAAAAGTCAGATATGGAGAAATATAAAAATTGAATACTGGGACAGCAGACGCCACGTGAGGAGCACTGTTATTAATACCAATGCAATCCAAGTCAGACTTTCTGAAAAGTGGGACTACTTCATGGTGATCATTTCTTATTGGTTCACAGTCTAGGTGGAGATTATTGTTGGCCATGGAGACAGGAGACACCGCAATAATCAACTAAAATAAGACGGGCACAGCCACCACGCCCCCTGCTGGCTCTAGACTTCACATCCTGAAGCCTTTCTCAGAGGTTGCTGCACACACGCTGACCTATCATCAGAAACTCCGCCCACGTCTCACCGTAGCTGCCAAACAGCGTTCGTTTGTTGACTGATCATTTTCTTTTTTTCTGATGAAAACAAGACAAACAAACAAAAGAACCCCCGAATGCACAAAACCGGCACTTTTATCGATGAATAAAAACGAGACGACAATGTTCCGGGGCGACGAGATCCAATCAGAATTAATTAAGTTGTATAGAGAGGCGAGACCAGTTTGGGAGGGATCCAATCAGACGTAAGCTCCTTGTTCTTGATCTTCCACTGACGATCAGGGTGTGAGAGAGGAAGCTCCCATGTTTGTCATTGAGACGAGAAGAGCACACGTCACGCTTTGTAAACCGTGTGGAGCAACTCTCACCAACAACTCTGACACTGAATCAACTTCACAACTACTCTGTGCTAATCTTACAAGATTTATTTGAATAAAACTAAATGAATTTAGATTAAATTATGATAAAAATTGTGATGGTGGTGACGACTCGCCCATCACTCACTGCTCCTTCAGCCACCTCGCTCTCTGGATATTATCAGGACGTAATCTGATTGGTTAGCAGCCATATTGGAGAAGAACAGTAAACGTTGTTTCTGCAATCACACAGATGCCGAGCAGATTTTTTACTGTCCATATAAATCAGTGACCACATACATGCAGAATAATCTGCGTGAACAGTTTGGATGGTCTGATTATTCCGAGGCTTCAAAGAACCACAGAAACTGGATTAGTGCACCCAGGATGTTCGAGCCCCAGGCTTGAGCAGAGCTAGTTTCCCTTTTTGTCTTTATGTTCAGATAAATAAATTATAGTCAAAGACATCTCTTGGATAAAGCTTCAAGTTGACCTATTCTGCTCACTACCTGCACCATCCATTCATTCCTAGACATATTAATTAAGTTAACTGGGTATTATAGTAATCTAAGCACGATGACACAGATGCATGAAAATCTTTTCTCTGAGGAGACTATTCCTAAATGTTCCTTGAACGTAAAACAGATTTTACATGGGAGTTGAAGCCCAGAGACGAACTGTAATTATTATGCCAGCATTAGAAACACTTGAAATCACTGCAGCAGACAATTGATGTTGTTAAAGGATGAGCTACAATCGTGGCCTCAGTTACTCTGAGTTTAAAACAAAATGAGTGTATGGAAGCCAAAAGACACACAAGTGAATGTCATCAGCACAGAAATGATTAGAAATATCCTCAATGACTTAATCATGTCAGTCAAAGGAAGCATGCAGTAAGAAAATAATAATGAACCCACGTTATCACTGATTGGCTGATTGGGTGACTGTTGTATGAGATGACCATATAAGGATATCCCCCTCTGTGACATCATATGGAGCCAAATGTAGGAAAACATGGAATAAACTGTTCAGAGCATTCTGAAGCTCACAGAGGTTGCTGCACACACACTGACCTGTTACTATGTTTCATATATGAACATTCACAGGAACAGGAAGTGATCAAAAGCAGGCGCACACACACACGTGCACACATGCACATGCACACACACTGACCGGTCTCTCAGGTCGTCCAGGCAGCGCTGCAGATGAACCTCGCCAGCAGTGACCAGAACGTGTTCTCCGGTTTCCTGGATCAGAACCTCGGCACAGGGGTCGGCCTGGTTCAACAAACGCATCCCGCGCACCAGCTTTGGCATCTCGCCTGTCACAAACAAACGAGGTGGAAACACAATCATCGATTCGGCTGTGTGAGCGGTCGGAACGTCTACACAACGAGGAACAGACTCTCAAACCTGACTGAACCTAACTGTTATTAATCTCTGTCTCTCTTCCACAGCATGTCTTTATCCTGTCTTCCTTGTCTCACCCCAACCAGTCGCAGCAGATGGCCCCGCCCCTCCCTGAGCCTGGTTCTGCTGGAGGTTTCTTCCTTTAATAAGGGAGTTTTTCCTTCCCACTGTCGCCAAAGTGCTTGCTCATAGGGGGTCATATGATTGTTGGGTTTTTCTCTGTATCTATTATTGTCTATTATTGTAGGGTCTACCTTACAGTATAAAGCGCTTTGAGGCAACTGTTGATGTGATTTGGCGCTGTATTAATAAAGTTGCATTGAATTGAATGGATCAGAGCAGCGGTGAAGCTCGGCTTTTCGTATGAATCTTTTTACTTCCTGAGTCCGGCTACACCCACATAAAGAGAAGTTTTTCTGTGTGGATTAATGTGGGCAGACGTGCTCTGAGCTACAACCCGTCCCGACCGTCACCGGCCTCTCGTTCAGACCTCTGCTTGTGCTGCCAGAGATCCAAACATTATCAAAGTGAAGTCGTAGTTTCATGTTCTCTGTGAGTGCTGCTGGCTCTCCCTGCGAAAGTGTTATTTACAGCTGATATCATCGGCTGCAGGAGAAAAGTCATTCAAACTGGCAGGATTCTGCTGACTTCAGTGTTTTAATTAGAGATGGCACGATACCACTTTTCTATGTCCGATACCGATATCATAAATTTGGATATCCACCGATACCGATATGAATCCGATATATTGTGTTTTTTAATCAATGAAACTGTTTTTTTAATATCTTGCTGCATTTTGTATAAGTTCATACTCAAGTTTAAATAAACAACAACACTAAAGCTATTTTGTTATACCTGTATGTAAAAAATACACTGCACCCAAAATATTTCATAGTTCAGCAAAACTGATTAATCTAATAAACTTAAACCTACTCCATCCTTCCTATTCTGGTATTTTAAAAAGTACTTAGCACAAATATTAAGCAACCTAACTAATAGGGCTTTGGAGCGTGATCTGGCAGTCCTGCTTCCAACACAGTGTGTTTGTTTTGATTTGTGGCCTTCTAACATGGCGCCGCGATCCCACAATGCACTGCGGCGTGACGTCAACTCCAAAGCCCTATAGGGTTGCAAACTCCCAGCAAAAAAAATAGGGAACCACCCCCCACCCTCCACCTCATGATGCTTAATTGACGTAATCAACTTTAATTTGATGCAGTGTGAAAAAAAATGCACAGAAATATTTTTCAAGAATAATTAAATAAATTCAACATCT
>VUQP01045573.1:0-12970 GCA_015108555.1 Coptodon rendalli
CACCTGAGCAATGAGACGTGCACAAACGGTAAGAAGTCAGAAAGAAGTGTGTGTGTGTGTGTGTGTGTGTGTGTGTGTGTGTGTGTGTGTGTGTGTGTGTGTGTGTGTGTGTGTGTGTGTGTGTCAGTCAGGTGTTTGTTTGTGGTCAGGAAACAAGTGCAGAGAGCGGGTGGAACTAAAACTAGAGGAACCTCGTTCGTGCTCAGTGTTATTCTCAGATTACTGAATAGTTCATGCATGACTGCAGAGACTGTTCTCAGTCGGGTTTATGTTCATGTGTCCTGTCACGTTAGAGAAACTGCGCTCTGTTTAAAAAGGACTCACAACGATCCGGAAAACTGCTCCTTGTCCTCAGCCTGATGGACAGGGGCGTTTCCACGAGTTTTTGCTCTGTGTGTGAGAGAGACAGCGGGAGAGAGCGATTGACAAATAGTTGATCAAAAATAAATCCAGCGTGTAAACTTGCTGTGGAGCTCAGTTGTAGTTTAGCTGCCATCATCTCTGGTGTTCTGTCACAAATCTAAGGAGCTTGAGAAGAACAGCCACGGACTTGTTGAAGTTTCTTGAAGATTGTTCTCCTCTCCTCTGAGGAGCTTCTTCACTTACACGGGAACAGCACTATCATCTCTTATGTAGCAGGTTAATCAGAGAAACTCAGAGTGTTCTCCAAGCACGACATCCCAGTGTACCTCAGACCCAGCCACACCCTCAGACCAGAACTGGTGGTGTATCCTGTGAACTGCAGCGAGGAGAGCTCAGACCTCTACAGAAACCAAACACTTCATAAACACATGGGAGAACCTAGAAGAGCCGCCTCGCCTGTACATCTAAAGGTCAAAGGTCACTCTACGAGGATGTTCACATTTTGGACAGAGAAGACAGGCGGCTTTGAGATGCCTCCCAGACACCTTAACGCCCACTCACATCCTGGGTCAAGTGTTCTCAATAAGTCACATGACAGAGTGAGGCAAGGTCTCACAATAGTTTCACCTGAAACCTCTGCTGACCCACACCCGTTTTCACACGTTGAATCATTTGATGAATCACTCTTAAGGGTCAACTCCCTGGGACTCTGCTCCATTTGGTTTCAGAAGAAGCTTCTGGGATGAAACGTCTCCAACAAACTTAAAGAATCTGATCGCTTTTCTTTCCCGGCTCCTTGGATTAGTGACCTGGAGATACTCGGTCACAGATATATTTGAGGGCAATAACTGACATTAACAACACTGCAGGAACACACTTTGTGTGTTAGCTGGGTAATAATCGGCACAGAAACAAGCAGCAGTTGTACTTCTCTTTGTTTTCTGTGCTTCAGCTCAGGTTAGTTCCCATCATCATGTTCAGCTTGAGTCATGGAGGCTGCTGTTAATGATTTCCAGCCCGTGCTGAGCTTTTATGATGCAAATCTCAGAAATATGATGGATAACAGAAGACTGAGCGCACCTGCTCTGATGAACATGAAATTTATGTTCTTGTGTTTTCTGATGAAACTCTTTGATTATGTCTCGCCGCAGCTCGGTTTGATCTCGCTGTTTTCACACATTTCTCTTGGCTCTATTCAGATGGATATTATCTTAAGATAGATTTTAGATAGTAGATGTTTCCCACTGTGTGGTCTTTTAACATCAGCCCATAAACACCTGTAGCTGAGGAGAGCAGCTGCTGGACTTTTAATGAGTAAATGTTGTCCCGTTCCTGTGTGGTGGAGGATTCTAGCTGCTCGGCAGTCCCGGCTCATTGTTGTTACATTTTGGGTTTCGTGATGCTCCAGATGTTGGCGAAAGCTCTGAGCCGTAGGCAGGCCGGTCCAACATCTGGACTCTTCTGCTGCGAAGCCGTGGGGCTGACAGAGAATCCACACAGCTTCACAGTAGAAGAGTCCCGACCTTAAAATCCAAGCAGCCGGCTGCTGTTCAGGGATGCTGGTCTGCTCCTGTAATTCAGGACAAATTAGATAAAAGTTGCTATTTTGAGGAAGCGCCATAGAAACAGACAGCTTGGCATCATGTAAAAGCATCGTAAGATGGAAAATTATTTTGTTTCATTCATGGCAAACAGAGAAATGTCAATGTTCGTGTGACTTTCAGCTAAATTTCTGCCATTTTTTTTTTCTTTCCTGAAAATCAGTTCTGTTTTTCCATAATTTGGCCCGAGTGTGTTGTGAGGATTTGACCTTGACGTCCATGTTTCTCCCTCTCAGTATTTTTGATTTTGTTGTGTTTAATTGTCTCTTAATTACATCCTGAGTCTAGAATCCAAACACTGTTTTTCTGCACTTGCTGTTAATCTGTCACCCACACTGCTGCGGGGTGTGTTTTATGGTGGCTCGCGTATACGAGTGCTCAGTGTTGACAGTGTAAATATTAAACTGCTCTGCCTGGTTTTACTCGTCCTCTCCGCTGCGTGTTGTTACCAAACCAAACGCCCCGGAGACGCTTCCTGATGTGAATGCTGTTTAAAACAGAGCTCCCATTGTCCTGTAAGGACTGCACGATTATTCACACTATCCATCTGTTTTCTTCTGCTGCTGAAAAATTTCCCTGTTTGGTTTTTGCCTTTAAAATTTTATTAATTTAATTTATAAAATGTATTTATGATGAAAACTAATCGATCCAGTGATAGAAACACCGAGGGTCGTATGATGTCATATTACAGTCCTTCTTTGGGGAGTCATAAATTTCTCCACAGCTTCCTGAACACTTCAGCTCAGAGACAGCAGCGTCCTCTCTCTGCTGTCTTTTGTCCACCGTCTTCTTTTATGTTTGAAACATGCTTTGAGGGGTTCATGTAGAAAATTGAAGTTCAGAGCACACTGCTCTGTATTTATGCAAGAAGTTTACTTTGAAAGTTCAGTCACAGCCGACTAGCTGGTGCTGGAGCAGACTGTCTCATACTGTCCCACCGGTGACAGCTGACGTCTCCGGTGAGTCTTTCACGCAACAGACAGAGTCCAGCTCCGCCATCTTGGACTGGTGAAAGTCATGCCTGTGTTTTAACCCAGAGCCGTGCAGCTGCCAGAGCTTTGGGAAAGTTGTTTTCAATGTTTGTTAGCAGTGTTTAAATTTTCAAAATAAAACGCATTTGAGTGTCTTTTTAATGATGCCACTGTTGCTAAATTCAGCCTGCCGGCCGCTCCTATTTAAGCTACCTTTGGTTAACGAGAGCGCTTCCATGGACACGGCTGGAATCAGTAAAAAATAAATGATTAGCTGAAACATGAAGGATGTAAAAATGTGTCGCGTTTGTGTCTCTGCAGGGTCAGCGGTGAGGTTGTGGTGTGGCTCTCAGTTCACAGTGTGTTTGGTCACTGGAGAAACGATTAACACACACCTGAGCAACGGCACACAGACAGGTATCACGCACACGCACACACACACACACACGCCTCTATAACATTCCTGTGTAAGTGGGCAGGAGGAGTGTGTTTAGGGTTAAATATCAGTGTGTTTAAAGATTCGTTGTTGTGTGTTGATGGTTGTCAGGGCTCACGTCAGTCTCATCCATCGAGTCAGAATAATAATCTGATATCTGACACTTTCACATAGTTCTTAGTTTCCCATGACTACAGTGCTGCTGAGTCAGCAGTGCTGTGCCGGCAACCTGAGACAACAGCTGCAGGTTAAATTAGCCGAATGAGGCGCTGATGAGCGGATAAAATCCACTCATCAGCGAGTGTTTAGGGGGGGGGGGGTCCACAAATAATCTGCTTGTCTAAAGGAGTTAACACACTCTGTGTCCTCTGCCTTTTTCTGTGTGAGAAAAATAAAAACGCACTATTTTCTGATTTAAGGCTCGTTCTTCTGTAGCGTTTCCACCTGAGCACTCAGTCTTTTATACAGCACGCCTCCTTCACCCAGTCACACTCTGACCAGCACATCGGAGAGAAACTCGGGGTTCACCAGCTTGCTCAAGGATACTTTAGCATGTACAGGACTGAACCACCAACTCAATGACTGGTAGAGCTGCACCCACCACGGAAATGTTATCATTCTCTAGAGTGAATCAGAATCTGTTTAAAAAGGGTAAAGCCTCCATGTTTAGTCATGTTATGTATTTAGCTGTTACGCTGAGCGCTGTTAGTTTCTGAGTATTAGCAAACATGATAAACTAACAAGCGCAAATAAATTCAGGTGTGAGAATCCTGATTACTGCTGACAGATTTCAGTTGACACACAGAGTCGAGGGATGCAGCGGCTAATGTTTGTGCTAATGTTTATATGCACAAGTGTTTCCAAGATGAAAAACTTTTATTAGGAAGGAAAAAAAATCATTCTTTATTTGTTGACATTGTGGATGATGTCATTAGAAGTTTCCCCTACAGGAACCTAATGAGCTGCAACTTTAATGACTGTTTGATTGTGTTGTTGTCTCCATTGTTCTCCACGTCTCTGGAGACGAGTTCCTGAAACTGTCTTTCCAGGAAGTGATCGGTTCCTCGCACTATCAGGGTTAGCTGTGTAGCAGCTCAGATGTAACACGAGGAACAAGGAAATGAACTCCACAGGACGTGTGTAACTGTATCTGTCACGCCTGTGTTAGCATCGTGGTAGCCTGACAGGCAGGATGTGTCCAAACACACCGAAGCACAGCTGAAGATGATGAACAGACCAAACATGGAGTAGATCAAATAGAAAGAGAGAAGCAGAGAGAGGAAGGTTACTCCACACTTCCTCAGTGCAGACAATGGAGGAGGAAGTCGGACTCAGCACAGACTCGTTCAGGTGAACTGAGGCGTGACCTTCACCGCTGTGAGCGAGATCAGGTGCACAAGCAGAGACGACATATACATATCCGTGGGTGGGGGGTGGGGTGTCTTTCTGCGTGTGTGTGTGCGTGCGTGTGTGTGTGCGTGTGTGTGGTTAGGGGTTATTAGTGGTTAGAGGTTATTTTTCTAATGAAACGATACACGAGTGTCAGCTCTTCATCTTTGAACATTCAGTCACCTCAGAGCTGAAATAGCAACCGTTTTTAGTGACAGTGACCTCCATCAGAGCCAGGCTCAGTGAGCGGGGGGAATGAAGAGCACAGAGACGCAAAACTTACTGACAGAGCGAAGCGCCGTAAAAGCACCTGGGGATGAAGAGTCAGGAGTGTAGAAGAAATTCCCAGTGCATCATGGGAGGTCCCTTAGCACTCTAAGCCCACTGCAGCATAACTGGTTTAGGGTTCACGGTCACCTGATTCAGCCCTACCTATAAAACAGAGAGAGTGAAGCCTCAGAGAGTGGAGAGGGTGTCGCCTGAATCCAGACTGGTTCCATGCGAGGGGCCCGACGGCTGAAGGCTCTGCCTCCGTTTCTATAGAAACTTCAGGAACTGTGAGTAAGCGCTGCTCTCTCAGACTGCGGGCTCTGCTGGGATAATATGACGCTGCCAGTCTTAAGAACTCGTCACATGAGCTAAAGTGTTCTGTTGTGCTCACATGATGGAGTGGGGCAGTGTGTCACAGAGGTCTGATGGGTAAAGTGGGTTAATGACCCCAGGACCACTTCCTATTGGACAGCCACCACTAGTGTATTAGCTGGAAATTCAAGAGGCTTCCCCACCAGCTGTGGTGCTAGTTTACTGCAGACCTGTATGTGTGGGGCAGGATTTCCGTGGTGTGATAACGCTGATAAACACACAGTCAGAGGTTGACACACACCCTGATAAACACACACTCAGTGATGTCGTGTTTGTCTCCAGATGTACAGTCAAACAGCACCTACAACCTGTGGCTGGGCCTGACCCTCGCCGTGCTTTCAGCCTTCTTGATTGGTGGGAGTGTCATTCTCAAGAAGAAAGCCCTCCTCCGATTGGCCAACAACGGACACACCAGAGCAGGTGAGCAGAGTCAGGTGTTTCTGATGTTTGACTTATGAGGTTTATCCGGGCTCAGCCCTGATGCTATCAGTATTCATGGCAAGACCACATGTGGATTCATCAAAAATTGAAAATAGTTCCCAGTAAATGCGTCGGTCGAGGAGGCAGGTTTAATCTTCAAGGTCAATATTATATTTGGAGTGTTTATTGGTATTTTAGATGAGACCGTTGACTTTTACCACCACTACAGGAACTCACTCACCTCCCACTCTGAGTCGCTGTTGCTTCCATTGCTCTTCTCCCTCCTATGTAATGACTTTTTGACTTTGCAGGAAGTGATATCAGTTTCAGGTGCTCTCGGGGTGGAGAGCACCTGAAACTAATAATAATAATAATAATAATGGATTGCATTTATATAGCGCTTTTCGAGATCCTCAAAGCGCTTTACAATTCCACTATTCATTCAGGCTGCCATATCGTGCCATCGGCCCCTCTGGCCATCACCAGTAGGCGGTAGGTGAAGTGTCTTGCCCAAGGACTGTGCAACGACTCATGTATAGCGTGACAGACGAGCTCAGGAGTATCACAGATCATGTCTGAATCATCACCCTCAGAGTTTCTGTTATTCCCTCGCTGGTATCTGTGTCACACTGTGTTTGTTTCAGGTCTGCTCGCCATCACGGTGTTTTTAAAAAACACAGAAGGTTCAGGTTCTGGGACTCTGAAACGTCATAAAGTACATGTAGTGTAAATCTGCCAGTAAATTTTATTTTATTTTATTTTATTTTTTTTAAAAGCAAACATGAAGTCTGAGAACAGCATCTGACATCTGCAGGTCCGATTTTTGGGAACTAAACTCATTTTGGAAGAATCGATGTTCATTAGAATAGTTAAGACTGTGGGTTTGGTGGGTTTTCTCTTCTATGAAGAGCTTGCTGATGTTTGTCTCTGAGAGTGAATGAATGTTTGGAGGATGGATCAGGCTAAGGTTTTAAAGGCCTGTAAAGGAGGCTCGCTGTGTAGCAGATGGGATTTTAACAGACTTCCTGTTTACAGCCTCTGGTTTATGGACATGCTGATGCTTCCTCCCTGAACTGGTTCCAAGATTTTTATATTGCTCCTTATATTGCACCTGCTCTTTTATATGGCATATATAACTTGTACATATCTGTGTATGTAGGTATGTACCTACAGACTTAACTTTAAGCTTTTTTGTTCTTTTTTCTCTTATTCTAAAGGAATTTTAATGTAAAAAATCTACATGCTGCTAACGGAGAGATGCCAAACTGTTTTGTTGTTCTTGTAACAGTGACAATAAAGATCTATTCTATTCTATTCTATAATTTAGTGATGAAATGTGTTAAAGGTGGAAAAAAAGGAGGAAAACAAAGATTTCCTGACTTGGATGAGCCAGTTTCAGACGTTTATATATTTGATATATTTATAGGAAGGTGTTGAGGGACAGATTGTAGACATATTTTTATAGTTTGTAAATTTACTTTAGGACTGGTATCCTAGTCTCTCTCTAAATGTGGATATAATGGTCTCTAAATACATCGTGCTGATCGTGCTGTGTGTGTTTCTGTAGGTGAAGGAGGCCATGGTTACCTGAGGGACTGGCTGTGGTGGGGAGGCCTGTTAACCAGTAAGAGTTTCAGTTCCATCTAATTTTCTGATCCACAGCTCTTTGTCAGTGTGGCTGGAGTACAAGCACAGCCAACAGCTGTTAGTTTAGGATGTGACATGTATACAAATCTGTCATGAACGTAAACAGCTGTTGTAAGGCTGTGCGATATGACCAAAATCTCATGTCCCGATATAAGACATTTATTGTCCTGACAACGATATAAATCACAAAAATGTAATATTTTCTGTAAAATCTGTGAATCTCTGGCAACTCGACTTGCATGTAGTTTTTCCAGCTGGGCGTCATGGACCTGTGTTTTAACCGATGCATGAAACTATACATTTTTAGACATAAGTTGTAACGGCCACCATTTTCTTTCAAAGTTTGAGTCTAAGGTTTATTTTTTTAGCACCCCGACGGCTCTTTTTTGCTTCTCCTCCGTAAACTCTCTGCATACTCTTTCACGTGATTCAGTTTATTTTGAAAAGTCTTAACAGGATCTTGAGCTTTATTGTGAAAGGTTTACGTGGAAAACAAATAAGCGGACAGCTGAGCAGTGTTGCCAACTTTGCGACTTTTCAGACCCCCTTAGCGACTTTTTTTCTAAAAAGCGACTAGCGACAAATCTGGCGACTTTTTCTGGTGTTATTGGAGACTTATTTATGACGACTTTATGACGTGAAAACGCGTGTCGCTCTTACTCTCAACAAGCAGCGGTGCTGCCGTGGGCACCTCGCCCGTGCCAAAGCGCTCACGGGCGGAGGATAGTCCTCCCCCCGCTGAAGGGCAGGAGATGTTCACACCTATGCGTCCAAACCGCAAATGAATCGCGCATGAGCGCACTGACTGTAACGCAGTCAGTTCGTCTTTTACTGTTATGCTGTTTTGTGGATCACGAGGTTTAAAACTACTTATAAACACACACACACACACACAGTAACTCCACCAGAGCGCCTATTTCGGGTCACTTTTGCCGGTCCAAGCCCGGGTAAAGGAGCAGGGTTGGAATTGTGATATAAAAAAAAAAATTGCTAAAAGAAATTTAATTTGTAGTTCTAAATAAATTCTAAATGCATTTAGGACGTTTTTTACTCACTTTGTCTCTTCCACAATGTTATTTTTCTCGCCTACAACGTAGGTTACAATTACATTAGCATGACCAATTATGCAAATTAGGCGATGACGTCATTTAGCAACTTTAGCGACTTTTAGGACAGCCAATAGCGATTTTCCTTACTGAGGAGTTGGCAACACTACAGCGGAGCCACGTGATGGTTTTACCTTGTTGCTAATGACAACACCTAAAAACAGGCGCTTGTCCGTCCATAGTGTGGTTATATTAAATATAATAGAAAGAGAGAACTTTAAGAAATTAATATAGCTTCTACAGCGACCATCAAAACGGTGAAAAAATATTGCTGTAAACGGTTTATTTTACGACACCTCGAAACAAACGATAGCGTAAAATGAAACGATAAATGTTTTTATATCGTCATTGTTATATTGAACAGCTCTACTCTGTTGTGTATTTTTCTCTCCTGTGATGGAGCTAAACAGCAGTTTCCTTTAGCTGGATCTTATTCAAATTTCGGTTTATGTTCGAGTGATTAAAAATAGTTCCTATGTTGCTGTCAGCAGTGATTTTCTTTTCCTCTGCAGTGGGAGCAGGAGAAGTCTGCAACTTCGCTGCCTACATGTTTGCTCCGGCCACGCTGGTGACTCCGCTGGGCGCCCTGAGTGTCCTCATCAGGTAGCTCTAGTTTGTAAATTTAAATTCCTTTATGTTTGTGTTTTAAAGCAGCACGTTTGTCCTTGAATTTGCTTGTGTGGCCTGGATCAAGGCTAACGTGACGTCCTGTGTGCTCTGCAGTGCAGTCCTGTCCTCCTACCTGCTGGGGGAGGTGTTGAACATTGTGGGGAAGCTCGGCTGTCTGCTGTGTGTGCTAGGAAGCATCCTGTTGGTTATCCACGCTCCGCAGGAACAGGAAGTGACATCACTACAGGAGATGACCAACAAGCTGCTGGAGCCTGGTGAGAGGGGTCGCTCTACTATCTCAAACTCAGAGTGTTCGGTCGTCGAGCTTCAGTTAGTTTGATCTTTTTTTTTTAAGGAAGTTTTAGTGTACATCATTGTTTTCAGTCAGAGAAACTGCAGGTTTTGTACCCAGAGGTCACTGCGTAGCCTTTAAGGTTCTGTAAGGACGGCTGAAAATGACAGCCCGACAATGTCATTTTACCATGATGTCAGCAGTGTTATCTCACTGATCCAGAGTCTAAATGCAGGCACACTGATACAGATGTGAGGGTGGCTTATCGTCATAGTAACACCTGAGCCTCAGCATTGGTGCAGAATCAGAATCAGAATACTTTATTGATCCCTGGGGGAAATTATTTGAACAGCTTTTTATCAGTTCAGATGTGAAGTGAGGAGCAGAAATCCATGTTTCTGTGTCAGAATCTGTTTTCTTATCAGTCCTGTGTGTGTGTGTGTGCGTGCGTGTGTGTGCGCGTGCGTGTGTGTGTATGTGCAGGTTTTCTGGTGTATGTGGCGTTGGTGTTGGTGCTGTGTGCGGTGCTCGTGCTGTATTGCTGTCCTCGCTTCGGTCAGTCCAACATCCTGGTCTACATCGGCATCTGTTCGCTACTCGGCGCGTTCACCGTCTCCTCGGTGAAAGGCCTCGCCATCGCCATCAACACAGGTAAGTGAGAGAGAAGCCGCCGTGCCCGTGCTGCAGAGAAAAGTATTTTTTCTGCTCTGTGAAAGAGAATGTGATGCTCCGATTTTCTGCTTCTTTTCTTTGCATTTTATTTGTTTCCTTTGAGCCACACGGCTCATTCTCAGGAAAATCAATTCAACTTTTTAAAAACCCTCCCTCATCCACTATCTTAAAGATGAATACACAGTATCATGCCTCATACACACATGAGCAAGGATATCTCCAAATTCAGACTTTTTTTTCTGGATCTGTATTTTATAGAAAATCACTGTTTAAATAAAATGTCTCCTTTGTAAGGCTGCTGCTGTTATTAAATCACGTGTGCGTTCTCTCTTTATCTTCAGTGTTTTATGATCTTTCCGTCCTTGCTAATCCTCTCACCTGGATCCTACTTGCAACGCTTATCATCTCCATAGTAACACAGGTAAGTTTCACAGGTCTGTTCGTCCGGCCCTTATCTCCGTTTCTCAGCTGTATTATTGTTTAATGGTAAAACACACAGTGATGAATGGCTGGGCCGGAGATGTTTGGGCTTCAGCTTCGTCCTCCGTTTAGATGGATGCCTGTTAATCTGTGTTTCCACAAAACAAACTGTTAATCTGAACGGACTCTTCAGCATTTGGGCAGAAATCTGTAACTTTTTGGCTGAAAACACATGAAGTAACTTTCCATCAGATATCAGCTCACATCCAAGGCAGAATGCAGGATTCCTAGTGTTTGCATAATGAACAAAGTAACCGCTAACAGCATCATCTCCATAGAAACGTATACGTAAAGACACACCAGCAGAGAAAACGACTCTGAAGTGATCAAACACCCACTGAAGGACCCCACATAACTACACACACAACATAAACACAAGTGAAAAGAACCTGAACATCCACACACACACCCTGTCCATGATATATTGAAAAACAGAAATTTCCCACCCTTCAGTGTGTTCTCAGAGGCATCGCTGACACGTATGATCCCAGGACAAACACAAACATGCTTTATGTTGTTATTGTGCCACAGGACTTGTGTGACTTCTCTGTCCTTGTGCCTGTCTCCAGGTCAACTACCTGAACAAGTCTCTGGATATCTTCAACACCCTGCTGGTTTATCCCATCTACTATGTCCTCTTCACCTCCGTGGTTCTATCCACCTCCATCATCCTCTTCCAGGAGTGGAGAAGCATGTCGGCCATCGACATCGTTACAACTCTGGGATCCTTTGTGGTCATCGTGGTGGGCGTGGCCATGCTGCACCTTTTCAGAGAGCTGCAGGTCGGTGATCCGTCTGCATTATTGTTAAAATTCCGATCATCTCAGTGAGATTTTGAACAGCTCCTTCTTCAGAGGACCTGTCAGACATTGAATGCATCCTGCAGCTCTGCTCTGCTTTTACGGCGGTGTTCTCACTTTGGAACTGTAACTCAATAAAATGTGCATAAAAAGGACTGCAGTGTTGAGTTTGTCAGTGTCAGAAACCTGGCAAACATGGATGGCGTACATATGATATGTGTGCCATATGTTGCATGAACTGAAAAAACATGAAATGAAATGGGACCAACTGATTGTTCAGTACATGAAAAACTAACACAGACCCCTCAGTCTGAGTCTTTCATCATTAGTGTTGTGTAGCAAATGTTTCGATGCTAATACTACAAGACATACAGCTGCAGATCAAGTCCACCACTGACCTTTGACCTAAGCTGATACCTGCTCCCCTTACAGCCACCTTATTGTTGAGCAGTTAATCTGTGCCTAACACAGAAGCCAATAAACAAAACAAGTTCTGGTTTATCCATCGTCACCCACATCAGTGTTGAAGTCTCCTCAGAGCCCGATGGAGACCCCAGCATCACACCCAGTGGCTCCAAGAAGACTATCAACGTCCCAGAAACAGTTCTAGCCAGTTTCCCACTACCGAGTGAGGTTCTCCAGATCTTTTTCAGACCTTTCTTTTAGCCATCAGCTCAGCAAGGCTCATTCTGGGCAGCTACATGATCACGCCTATGAAACAGGAAGTTGGGGTTCCTGAGTATTCAGAAATTTCCTGTTGGTATCCACGTTGGTAAACACGTTAGCGAGGCTGATGTTAGCATTTAGATGCAGGGGCTCTGTTGGCTCTTAGGTGACGGTTTCCCCGTGGCTGCGTGCAGCGGGGCTAGGGGAGGGTCTGTGCTGACGGACGTGGGTTACTGACCTGGTAGCCTGGCTGCCCCTGGGTGGGTCCGGGATGGGTGTGAGGTTCTGGGGGCACTCCGTCTCTGGGCTGGGGCCCTGGCCAAGCCTCAGGGGCTTGGGTCCTGGTTGGTGTGTTGCCGGGGTTGTGGGCGGGTGGGTGTATGGGGGCCCAGTCCTGGCGCGGGGTGCCGCCTGTGCATCGAACCACCTGGGGGGCTCTTCAACTGGTGGGGGAGGTTGTCACATCCTGCAGGAGCTTTCCTCTCTTCAGGAACTCTCTCTGCAGGAGGGGGAGATACAGGAGAGGTGGAGGAAGATCTCAGCCTGGGCGTCTATTGTCTTGTGTAGTCTGGAAGATGAGTGGATGATGGGGTGGGTGCAGTTTTCTCTGTGGTGGGGATGGGTGGACTGTCCCGGGCTCTGTAGGGCCGGGCGGCGCTACTGCGCTGGGCCCCGGTCCGGATGGGCCTGGGCCCCCCTTTCCCTGGCGGGTTGCGGAGTATGGGGGTGCCTACTGGGGTCAGCGGGGGAGCTGGCCCCAGGGAGGGGTCACTTGCCCCTCCCTTCCTTCCCTCCCCATCTCCAGCTGCCTCCCTCTTCCCGCTCCACCACAATCACCCACACATGCAGGGCCTTGGGGTAGGGGTGTGTCACCAG
>VUQP01045575.1:0-12920 GCA_015108555.1 Coptodon rendalli
TTCCTCTTTCTGGTGCAAAGTGGGCCAAAAACAAAGAAGAGAGACGGACTCGCGACAGAAAAGCCGATCAGCTGATCATTAAGCAGTTTCATGAAGTAGCGGCAGGAGAGGGAGGGAGAGAGAGAGGCAGACGCTCCATATATCGGTGGTTAAGCTTAACGCAGGTACGCTTTACAAACATTCAGAGATGAACTTACACACTTGCTTTACTTCTCTCTGGGATAACTTCCTCGGAGATGAAATGCTGGTTTGGTAGCGAGGCTACAAATACACATAGCTGCTCTATCACGTGACGCACACTGCTCCGACTGCTACGGTTATGAGCCGAGTTACGCCGTGTCGCAAGTTTTGTGAGGTGCTTTTTTGATATTTAATGGATCGGATTACATTTTTTAATTTCTCGCCGATATCCGATCCAGTAATTTACGTCAGTATCGGACCGATACCTAATATCGGATCGGTCCATCTCTAGTTCGGGCATCTGATAAGGATGCCCCCTGGACGCCTCCTGGCTGAGGTGTTCCGGGCATGTCCCACTGGGTGGAGGCCCCGGGGCAGACCCAGGACATACTGGAGAGATTATATCTCTCGGCTGGCCTGGGAATGCCTTGGTGTTCCCCCAGATAAGCTAGAGGAGGTGGCTGGGGAGAGGGAGGTCTAGGCTTCTCTGCTTAGGCTGCTGTCCCCACGACCCTGCCCCGGATAAAGCAGAAGATGATGGATGAAATATAATTTTTTAAATATGTCTATGAAATCAGTACCAAATGTGTGTAAATGTACAATTAAATACTTTATTGAGTAAACTTGGATAATAAAACAAACAGGCCTCCTAAACTAGACAAGAACAATAAGTAAAACCAAACCAAACACTGGTTAGACAGGGGTAAAAACAAACAAACAAACAAAAAGCTGAATATAAATCCTTTTCACATTTAAACTTGGATAAATCCATAACATTATCGAACTTTTATTAAACAGCATGTACATCCTCTCTTATACTTTAGAATCTAACACATAAAACAAACAAAAAAAGGCAACCTTTAGTTGAGAGGACCCAAATGCAGATGCCTGTGTACGGGACTTAACAAAAGCAAGCCATTTATAGAGGTTGCACAAAATATAAAACAAAAGGCAAACGTAGACTAAGACTTTGCCTGCAGGAAACATAACCTGGAAAGTACTAGCATGGAGAAAGAACCTACGTTCCAGCACCAGACAAGGGCAGATTTGGCCAGTATATACACAGCAAGGGGTGATCAGGGAGGTGAAGACAGCTGGGAACTCAGGAAGGAAAAAAACAGGAGTAACGAGACAGGAAGCAAAACAACAATTTAAAACAATACTTTGAGGAGACATTTTTCTTCAGATGTTGATTAGCAAAGTCTTTAGAAATGTATAAACAAAATGTTAAATAGACACTATGCAAAGAAGCCAAATTTTAGGAGGTAAATCATCTCTAAGAATCAGAAAGGCTGTTGTTTAATCTGAGGTGTTAGCATAGACAATACATCCATGACTAAAAGTGCTGCATCACATGCATCACACCAAAGCTACAGCACAATTTTCCCCTTTTAGTTTTTGCCCCTACACATAAAAAGGAAGCTTCAGAATCATTTTCCTATTGGGGGGATGTTGAGCAGGATTCACAAACTTGGATGTCCCTCATTATCTTGTATGATGTTTACAGCTTTGGTCTCTTTCACACTGTTGGTCAGAGTTTTCCCATTCTGATCCGCAATAACTCAGATATTCAGCAAACAAAAAATAAAGTAAAACAACAGAAAAATGGATAATTCAGGTTAAAAAACACAATACAATATTAAGTTATGGTGTATATATAAAAAGTCCAATAAGTAACTATTACTGTAATGTAGCCAAATAAATTCACATTTGCACTGTTTAATTTTGTAATATTGCATTTATGTGTATGTACTTTATGTTATTATTGCACCGTGAAGGCACAACCTAAAATACATGCCAGAACTTGTAATAGACCTGCTGGTGCACCATTTCCATTTCACCATTTGCCTCTCCAAACCATGAAAAAGACACACATGCAGAAGTTGCAGTAAGTTGCACGCTGTAGTAACCGCAGAGTGCGATATTATTTTAAGCTAACTTGACAATAATCAAGTGAAAGTGTCCAAATGGACATTATTAAAACATTTACATCTATATACATAGATGCCACCTAACTGAAATGTAAATGAAATGTTTTTTTGTTCAATCCCGACTTCTTGGCTTAATATGTTATCTCCCCTTGCTGGTAATGCAACTTCTACATGTGTGTGCATTTCACATTTTGGAGAGGCAAAGCATAAAGCAACTACTAACTTGAAGTGCTTGTTTGCAGAGCATTTTACTTCACTGCAATGTTACTGTTATGTTATCTTACCCGTCTCTGCAGTTTTATTCTGAATGCCAAAGGCCACAGGACCCCTGATGGTAAATCCAAGGTAGAAGGTAACTTGACGTTTTTTCCAAAGGCTGTTTTGCAGATTGGCATTGATCTTAGTCTCTTTACCACCAACTCTTGTATACACTCCGTAGTCTCTTACTACTCCATCAAGTCTAAGAAGGAGCTCTTGAACAGCAGGACTTCTGAAGATTTCTTCTTTCTTCCAGTTATTGCTCCAATCTGGTTTTGCTTTCAGATGTTTTTCAATAATTGTTCTGTGAACAATTCTCTTCGCACCTTTACCTTTTCCAATGAAAAACACAGGAAGAAGATACCTGGCACGAAAGTACTTCTTATATGCATTTTCGTAACTGTTCTGCATTTGCTGAATTATTTGACTGATGTCATAAACACATTTGCCTTCATTTTCAGGCCAGTACAAGAGAAGGGTGAACATGTGCAGCTCAGGTGGGTCTGTGTCACTCAGGGGAATTTTAAACTTAAATGGTGTCAGGATGTTGTTGACCAGAGCTGTCTCTGAATCTGCACTTGGATACATTTCTCTACACTTTGTAGATATGTCTTTGAGCTCTGATTGAGTGTATTGTTTGACAAGAAATGACAGTACTTCCACAGACTGGTCATCTTGTTTTCCCTCCTGAAACATCTGGATAAGTTGTTTTGCATTCGTGTTGCCAACATACTTCTGGTAGCACCCTGAGGTGTCTTTAGATATATATTCAGGATCATCTTTCTCCGTGTTAGGCTTTGAGTAAGTCAGATAGTTTTCCAAAAAATTGCATTTTCTCTCAACTTTATCGCGGAGGCTTTCAACTAGTTCAATGAATCTGAGGAGTTTGTGGCCTCTAAGTGATTTCAGGAAAGAGGTCGCCAATACTTTTTTGGTAAGAACTTTTTCCCAGGTTTCATTTTGACTAACAAGTTTGTCATATAGAGTATTGCAGACCTGCAGGTAACCAAAAAGCCCTCTTGAATTAAAAAGTCTTGAAACATTCCTCTTGCCATTTTCTTTTGTTTCTGGTCCATCTTCATCCTCAGCAAATCTTTCTTCATCTTCAAAAGCTTTAATCGCTTGTTGAGCCATTTGGAGAATTTCTCCTGTTTTGGCAGAAACATTTAGCTTCATTAGGCGGTTTTTATGGACTTGGCCAAGTGTGTCAGCAACAAATGAATTTTGAGGATCTCTTCTTAGTGCTTCGACTGCCCACATTTCTGCCCTATTGTAGTCTTTTAGTTCTATATAATAAAAACGAGCAAGAGCTTGTGGAAAAAATGGATTTTGAGAGATTTTACATGAGGCCTCCTCTAAAACTGTTGCACACTGACATTCCCCCTCCTTCCTTTGAATGTCTAGAATTAGTCTAGAAAACTTTTCCTGTTTCATGTCTGTGCTGTTGACTTGGTCAACTTCTTTTTTCATTTCTCTTTTGGTTAACATGTCTTTGACAAAACCAAGCAACCACAGAGGAATCTCATATCTGCAAAAATTGTGCAAAAGGTTTCTTGTTGTGTCACTTCTGGTCACACCTGCCGTTGCCAACAGTTTAGTACAACATTCTGCTATCATAGTGTGAGCCATGCGGACTTTTTTCTCACATCTTTCATTTTGTTGAAAGGTAATAATGAGATGATTAAAAGGCTGCATTTGATCCTCCAGTGAAAGGTCATCATACTTGTCTTGTCTGAGGAAGTCCAGGCAGTGAGACTCCAGGAGATATGAACCTGGTACGTAGGCGTTCAGCAGGGATAGGACGGCAGCAAGCTTCAGTGACTGATTCTTTTTTTCCCTTTTTTCTAATGCAGCACATGCCTTCCTGACGTAGTCCTGAGAGAAATTACTTTGCATTATGTTAAAGCCATGAAATTGTTCACATTTATCTTTGTACCTCTTTTGAAGCTCTTTCTTTTTCTTATCAAAATTTTCCTTCTCATTGTCTGAGAGTGTGTACTTTAGGACAACATGATCACTCTGTTGAGGTGCATTGTTTCTCACACAGCTGAGGAAAATGACTAGAGGCATATGAGTAACTATCTTCTGCCCAGCAACTATCTTCATAATGCTGATTTCGAGATCTTCCAGAATCGACTCACTGTTCAGCAACAACAACACAGTTCTCTGGTGGTTTTGACTGCCTGCTGTGAAGAGTTGGACAACCTCCATTGCAACTTTTGTAATATCTGAGGTGGAGCCAGTTAAAACAGCACACCTGAAGGTTTTTCTCAAGTCCCACAACACCTGCATGGCCATTGTAGTCCCCCCACATCCTGGTTGGTGTGTCAGTTTTACAGTTGATATCCCTGGAAATTTTCTGTTTTTCTTAATTTGTTCCCTAAGTTCTTCATATCCATCTCTTTTGATAAAAGCAGTTCCAGTCTTTAGGGACTCTGCCTGTTCACTGATGTAGAAGTTTAACCACTCAGGTGGGGCCCCTCTGTAAAAGTTTTCCTCAGCCTTTTCTGTGCATTCCAGGAGATCTTCATCTGAATATTTTCCTTCAAACTGATCTGCATGGAGAATATCCAACAATGGGAGGCTCCCCATATGCAATTCCCCTTCATTAGTGGACCGTGCTGGTCCATTTGCCATCTTTAGCTTTAAGTGTCCTGCAGCATAATAAACATGTGAAAAGATTTTTAGTCTGAACTGTTCTCTGAGGCTAAATGGCAGTAGCACACACACATTTTAAATGTACATTACTAAGTGTTAGGATTTTACATTCCTCAAATTATACCTACTGCGTTAGTTTTATTCTTGATTGTTATTATTCACTAGCTGGGCCCACGTCCACATTTGAGGTTTGACAGCGTTTTAGTAGGTAAAAGTGAATGCTTTGACATGAATTGAGCTGCTGTTTGGGGAAGGCCTTGAAGGGGACTGGCGACGGCTCCCGGGCCGGGCAAATCCCCGTGTACTAAATAGAAGTGAAGAAGTTAAAGAATGGAGAACAAGGGATCAGCTTGCAGAACTGGGGGGGGTACCTATATAGATGACAGCCGGAAGTAGCGTGTTTGGAGGCGTGGTCCTACTCCTGAAATTGCGATACATAATCTCCAATTATTGGTTTTAACCCTTTAAACGCTGACCTAATTTAGCCTTTAAACCAGGGGTAGGCAACTCAAGGCCTCAATGGCCGGTGTCCTGCAGGTTTTAGATGTGTCCTTGATATAACACAGCTGATTTAAATGGCTTAATGACCTCCTCAACATGTCTTGAAGTTCTCCAGAGGCCTGGTAAGGAACTAATCATTTGATTCAGGTGTGCTGACCCAGGGTGAGATCTAAAACCTGCAGGACACCGACCCTCGTGGCCTGGAGTTGCCTACCCTTGCTAAAAATGCTAACCGTCACCCTAACCGACGAGTTAGGGTTTAAAGGGTTAATTAAAATTTGGCATGTAGTAAGTTTTTTAGAAAATAAAGCAGACTTGGAGATAAATACTTTTACATCAAACTTGTAATTCTGACCCCTAAAGTTATCTTCATCCACTAAATATATTTTATGTATTGTACTTTTACAAGCCCTTGGAATCTTTATGTCCAAGCAGTTTTTCCCAGGTCTAACCATAGATTGACTGTAGGGTCATTTCATCTCATATCATTAAATCTTTAGAAAACAATCTGCTCAAGCATCTTCAGCTTTTTTAAACATGTATATAATGATTGGTGTGAAATTTTCAATTCATACATAAAATACTCTTCAATATATATTTTTCTGAGAAAAACAAATCTGATCAATTTTCATACCAAACTCTGAGACTGTTGTAATGTAAGATGTAATCACTGCTGTTGCACTTTTTGTGTCAGAACAGAGATTTACAAGCGTAACTTCTCAAACACTTTTAGATATTTGGAGATCCATAAATATTTCTCTTACCTTGTGTTCTTGATGCAAATGAGTTTGATGTCCTTTCATAGGTTACATGTATTACTGACTGGTGACTTTTGTGCTGGAGTTATATATAGTATACAGCCACTTGTCACACCCAGGTAGGTGTGGGAGTAGATACTCAGCACATACTGACCAGATGAGGTAGTAGTAGGATATGATTAAAATGTTTGAAGGAATCATTAGGACTTTTTATTTACTTGTTTCTGAGAAAAAGGCAGATTGGAATGAAGCCTATTAAAGATATTCAGATGGAAAATCTAGAGGAAGCTATCAATGAAAGATCAGGGAAAATGTAAAAAACAAAATGTCTTCAATGTTTGAGGTTATTGTTTTCTAAATTTGATGCAGCAGTATTATTGTGTGAGAAAGGTTGAACATTTCCAGGAAAAAGGTGGGGGTGAGATCAACAGAAATGTTACTGACAACAGGCCATGCAACTGTAAACTTTGTAACACTGTCAACAGTTTCTTTCATATCCTTATATACTTTGTTTCCTTCATTTTTTTCTTCTTTCATTTCTTTCAAAGGCATTTTAAGTTTCCTTTTTCTGATAATGAAACCTACCACTGCAATGTTTTCTGTTCTTACTATCTGACTGTCAAATGTTACCAATGTTTTTTAGGTTATGACATAGTCATGCTGACATTGGAGTGTGGTGTAATGCACTTTTAAGGTTGCTATATAGGTCTTAGTTTGCAGATGTGCATATAATGCTTAATAAGGACATTTTTAGGATCTTTTGGTTATTACAACTAAATGACAAAGCTCCACGAAATGTAATCTTGATCACAATTTTGGCTTCCCATGATTAAATGAACACAATCTTGAAAACGATCTGTTATTTAAAAAACAAAGCAAAAGCAAATTAAGTACTCCCTAAACGATGCCTGATCACAAGCTTTCATGTACCACACACACACAGCTGTTCATTGCACCACACAGCTTGAAGTTTCCTGGACTTGTCAGTACAAGTAACACTGCCAAAAATCAGAACAACAAAAAACAAAATGTCTGGCACAACGTGTGGAAATGCTTGATTTTTAAATAATGTGTGTCTGTGCCAGAGAGCTAAACTGCCAATTTTCTCAACCACCTGAAAAGGGGAAATGTAGAAGGATCCCACAGCTGTCGAGTACTTTTCTACGAGTTTATTTCCATCGTTCATGAATAGATTGAAAGAGCTTATATTTTGCTTCTATTAAATGCTTTTTTTGTTCTAAGTGATGAACAAGCAGGAGCAGTTTTACTTTTGCCACTGAAAGAATAAAAAGTTATATATGAAGAAAACAAAGGAAATGTTTTATTGATGTTCTAGTCCTGCCATGGTGCAAGAGAGCCTGCTTATGCAGTTCAACAGACCGACCACATTCACAATGTGAACCACGTTTTATTTTGCCTTTCCCATCAGAACGGCATTACAATGTGGCTACCTGAGAGAAAATGACAATGAATCCACATTTTTGCACAGATTTGACCTTTTAAAGGTATGTGGTCCTAAACTTTCCATCAGCTGTAAAACAGCCTGTTTCAGTTTAAGTGTTGTTTTTAATAAATTGCAAGCTCAAGACCATTTTTCAAGTGTTCTTCAACTTTTGAGCCAGTCAGTGTTTTGATGTGTAATGCTAAATTAATTTTAGTACAGTGACAAAGTGACATAATTTTAGTTCAGTCTCATTTAAATTGTGACAAAACAGCACACCCTTATATTTGTCTAAATATCCACGATCTTTTGCTGGAGTCAGTCCAAAATAGATCATGAATCCAGAAATACTTCTTGCCTAAATAAACAAAAAAAATTTATTGCATGAGTTCTACATCCAGGCTCACTCTCCCTGACTGGCAACCCAGAAATGGAAATGGTTTTGCATTGTATTTATACACCAGGAGATGTTGTGTAAGTGTGCTAAACATGTTGTTAATGTTGCAACTAAAATGGTTAATTCCTCAGGGCAAGAACACTCAATCACATCGCTTCACTTCAGGCTCCAACTAAATTTAACCATGTGCACAATAACAGGCGTAACTCGTAATCTGATCTATTCAAGAGCAACAATTCTTGACAAACATAACGAGGCGGATCAACTATGAAACAAACACACCTGCCACATTATTTAAGAACTGTGTGCTTTACAAAAATAATATTAGACAAAACATCCCACTGACTGACTGACTCAAAAGACAGTAACACACAGTTGCTGAACAGAATAGAACAAGATTTTGGTGCTGGAAACAAGTAAAAACACTTGTCTACTGTGCATGTTCTTTCATGCTAACTCTATTTAGAATGCTTTTATATGTATTATTATCATTGTAATAATACATATTATTATTATGAAAGCAAAATCAGAGCCATAGGACACCATTCTTATGCCACTATAGCTGCCACACACTAAGACTGATAAGATTAATATTAAAAATGCTTCAAAGATGCCTCTATTGCCTGCTACAGCAAAACATACACGACTAGAAATGAACTTTGATCATTTCAAACATCACCAGAAATTCCTTATCGTCAAACACGTCATGACACATGGGTCCTCCACACCAGCAGTTTGTAACTAAATCCAGTTGGGACTTTTTGTGTGCATGAGAATATTGGTCTCAATGAAAAGTACTTTTGTATTTTATATTTTTGCTGTGCACCTCTAGAAAAAAGCAATCACATGAAGTACAGAAGCAAAACACAACATTGAGGAAAGCCCAAATTCATCCAACTCAGCTTCCCTTTGACAGTTCAAAGATACAAAACAAGCAAAGCAAACAACATTGCTGCACGTCATCTCATGACTCGAGACACATTCAGCATTCCTACATTTGCAACATTCTCGCTGGCGTCAGCGGCTTCTCAACATCGCATTCTTCTGCAAGACCTGCCACATTCATCTGCTGTAACTCATATCATTATCATGGCCCTGTATGACTCCACAAAGCATCAAATAACAATTAATGTTAACCTGAAACACTTAAATTATGTCTAAGGTGTTACGTTTGTATATTAACACATAGAAAGCAAATGAAACAGCAGAGGCTCATGTGCACATTACTAGATATAAAAACATTGTTAAGATATGAATGTAACATAAATCATCTAACTCATTATGAGATCGTTTAATTGATAACTTTTTAGATTTTTTCTAGAAATGTTTATTAATTTTTAAATTTAGATCATTTATTGTAAAAACAACACAGGAGGAATGACTGCACCAGTTGGAAATAACCAGCACAGCACAGAGGTACTGGAGTTACATTCATATTTTATTTAGGATGGACCGATATTTCCACTACATAATTAAACTAATGAAGAAGTTAATGTCATAAAAATGTATTTATTTAGTTTCTCACATATGGGGCTTATAATACAGTATTGATCACACTTTTGTGGTGACGTTAGAGTCACTTAAAGCCTGTTTATTCTCCTTTCATTGGTTTGTGTTTGCACAGACTGTGATATAAAATACTTTTTTTTGCACTTTGTGAATATAGTGCCTCATAAGGAGCATGCAACCCAATGTCACTGCAAAGTGTGTAATAGGCCAGCTGGTCTATTGTGTGGATGTCATACTTTGCCTCGCCTATGCATGCTTAAGTTACAGTACTTTGCAGTACCAGCAGAGGTTAAAAATGTATTTAAAGCATCATGAAAACAGTCAGGGGAAACTTAAACTTAAAGAAACATTATGAACACATTTACGCGTAAATACATATCAGCCATTTAGCCTAATGTTATGTGGCATAGAAGGAGCCTGGAGTGTACTTCATACCACCCTTTGTCAGGAGTGTCTTGTTAGCTTTAAATAAATTACAGACCTCTGCTGGTACACGTCTCCATTTCACACCTAGGAGAGGCAAAGTGTGACATCCACTCAATGGACCAGCGGCTCTGTCGGGTTAGAGAATGTTTCTTTAATGATATTAACGTCGTGTTTTTGATGAAAGCTCTAGAGGGCAGGATGTGACCAAATTTACAGTGAACCAATAAGAGCACCTTCTTTATGGCTGTTTATTTCTTCTTTTGAAAACAACAGTCACTTGGATGAGTGACGAAACGTTTCTCCCACTAAACGCTACGTCCAGATGAACAGATTCAACTTTTGGAGAACAGGTTTATTTTGTTATTTTTATTTTGATCGGTGTAACTGATGCAGGTGTAATGTTCACAGCTGTGAGTGCAGTGGCAAAACTGTCTTTTTTCACACAGTCCTCTGGGAGTTGAGCCCCACGTACTTCTGGTCTTCAGTAATAATGGAGCTCAACTGTAACTTGAGTAAGGAACATCTGTAATCACTCATCGGCCTGCAAGCTCAGTGCTGATATCATTACTCTGGTCCAATCTTTTTCTTGCCTGTCTTCTGTTCTCTGTGTTTGAAATCTTAGTGCTTTCTGTCGTTCTGTCTTTCAGACTTCCATTGATGCCACCAACCTCCTCCTCATCTTCATCTTCACTATCACCAGCATCTAGACTCCAGGGAGTAATCTTCACTCCTCCCACTGCTGGGATCTCATTCTGCTATGATGGGTCACTGATGTCTAATTGCCAGATAGCCTATATGAATTCTATAGCTCGATGAATCATTCTCACTTCAAAAGTGGAAATTACTAATGTGGCATTTGTCTCCTTATAGACACCGAAATTTCTATTCAGACACATCCCTGCAAGCATTACGGTAAGTGTGGACAGCAGATGGGCACAGACTAAAAAAATAATTCAGGCCAAGAGTTTGATTCCTATTTAGGCTGCTCTGTTTATACAAATCAGCAGGTTAAGAAGGCAAATTCCAATTGCTCGTTATGCTGTCATATATCACATTTTCACTTAAGTATCACTATGGACAAAAATATTTATGAAATTATGTTGGTCTGATATTTACTTCAGAAGGGTTTCTCTTTCATTTTTAGATTAATTAAGAGAAGTGGCAGCAAGGTGGGTGGCCTAACAAATGAATGATACTAGCAGCATCATGTCCTCGATACCACATTACAGCTAAAAGACCTTATCATAGCAATACCAACAAAACCACATAAAAACAACAACCACCAATCAAAAATGGCATGTGCTAATGTGTACAGCAACAACTAGTCAAAATTTGTGTACGAGTATGTGTGACTGGCATTCTGGGTATTCCAGTCACACACACTCTTACACAAATTTTGACTAGTTGTTGCTGTACACATTAGCACATGCCTCTTTTGATTGTAAAAAAACAAAAAAAAACAACAACAACCAAAGACAAAATATGCAAGAATGATAGCTGATGATCAGAATGCAACAATGCCAGGAAATGTGGGGCAGGTTCTGTGTGTTTATAGCAGACTGAAACATTTAGTCAGGATGAACTGCAGGTTTGTAAAAGTTGGTTTTCTCCATCTAAAGGGAGAAATAAAAATTAATTTAGATGTGTTTTACATGAAGGCGCTGATGTAGTTATCATAAATGTTAAACTGTCAAAGCCACAGTAATGATGGTAGACGATCAAGTTTTAAACTTGATATATTTCAGACTTTGGTCACTAGGTGGCAGCAGAGTCCCTCTGTATTGCCTCAGTGTGTAAGATGAGAGCTTAAAAAAAATCCCACTCTTGTTCTCTTGAATGAGCTTTATGATATTTCAGTCCTCAGAAATTCATCATCATAAGTTAAGGGAACAAACAGCCCTGTTATTTTTCTGTTTACAAAAAGAGATGAAGAAGAAAGCGCTCTGAAAATGTAAGTGCTTCTGAACAAATGTGAAAAGATTCATGGATACAGATAATCTGCCAAATTCTCATCTGACAAATATATTACAGCAAGTTTGTTGTTTTTTGGGGTTTTTTTCTTTGTAGTAGACTGAAAATTTAGTTTTAATGCTTCCCACATACAGCTATGCTTTACCAACAAAGAGCACAGAGGTCATGCTGATGCAGGAGCAAGGCACCAAGACGTACGTCGATGCTGTCCTCAAGACTCACCACCGAGTCATTCAGGTAAGACCTGGCTTGTTGTGTTTTTGGGGGGTTTGTTTGTGCTTTCAGGTGCTGCAGGTGTACTGAGAGGTTTTAAAGACCTAACTGCTAACAGCGTTATTACTTTTTGTCCAGCTGATCACTCTGAACGCCGTGCTGTGTCCCGTCTGAGTAAGCTGTTGCATGTTCATCTTTTAGTCCATAACTGTTGGAGAACATTAGAAGTGCTCACTATAACAAACCAAACTCCATCTTACTCTTAAAAGCAATGTGCATGTGTAGTTTTTGGTCTTATCATAATTTTTTAGTACTAATCCACTTCTCTCCCTGTGTAACTCTCAGCACACCGAAGCTGATTTCCAAGCACGGTTCAAGGCACGTCCAGAGCTGGAGGGGCTCATCGCTCAGATCAACCAATAACTTTCACCACGTATCAACACTACAGTACTTGTACGGCAACTAATTTATAGCGCATTGCTCATTAACATCCCCTAAAAACAAATTTTTCTGCTTTAAGAAAAAAAAAATAGTGTACACATTTCTATTTGTTTTTTGGGGGGGAAATAAAACCATACTCACTTTTTTCCAGCTCAAAACTTTTTTTATTATTTAATCTACAAATTATTCTGCTTCATTGAAAAGTTTGAACACTAAACGTAGGCAAAATATCATTT